>OZ012661.1:32631349-32882698 GCA_963942545.1 Oxycera nigricornis | reverse complement strand
GAAGGTTTCGATTTTGATCGGAGTGACGCGAAATTCAAATCGAAAATGGACTATGTTGCGGACAAATTGTCAAATAACGATCTGGTTATAATTTGCAATTTGTTACATTTACAACATAACAAAGACGATTTGTCTCTCCATATATTTCGAAACTTCAAACGAGAAAATTTGTTAGTCGATGCAAATTTCGCGGAAAGGGGGAAGGCGTAGAAAACGACGAAGATGAAGCCGATGACTACAACGCTTACAAAACAAAAGCCGACGTGTTTAAAACTGCAAATTTCGATAACGAGATGATCCGAAGTGAAAACAAAAGCACGTGCACACATTCTACAGGGAGTGAACATAATTTTGATGCGGTGTCAGTGAAAAACGAAAACATGATTTCGAGATTCGCTTTAAATTTTCGGGATGTTGAAGATTCAATACGATCATTCAATGGTGACGATTCGTTTTCAGTTGAAGTTTGGATAAACGATTTTGAAGACATGGCTACTATTATGTGCTGGGACGAGATGCAAAAATTTATTTTTGCAAAGCGATCGTTGAAAGGCTTAGCCAAAATGTTCATCATGAGTGAACGAGGTGTTACAAGTTGGCAAACTTTGCAAAACACTCTTTTCAATGAATTTAAAACGACGACAAACAGTGCTCAGTTACATAAATTAATAGCAGAAGTATTAGCATGACGCCATTTGAATTACTTATTGGTATTAAAATGCGAACTAAATCTGATGTTCAGATCAAAGAGTTAATCAAAGCCGAAATGATTCGAAAGTTTAACGACAACAGAGACGAATTTCGCAAGCAAGCGAAAGAACAGATACAAAAAATGCAAGATGAAAATAAGAAGTCATACAACCTACGACGCAAACGAGCAACGACCTACAAAGTTGGCGATATAGTTGCAATCAAACGCACGCAACTTGGTGGGGGTCTTAAGCTGAAGCCAAAATACCTCGGCCCATACCAAGTCACCAGAGCGAAGTCGAGCGATACTTGCGATGTTGTAAAAGATGCGATGTTTAACGAAGGTCCTAGACAGACATACTACCTGTGCCGAATACATGAAGACGTGGGTCTCTGCCGACTATGACGACGCATTCGAGGCGAATGCATAGCAGGATGGGCGAGTTGTGGGAATGGTTCTGGCAACGCTGTTGCGCTGACCCAACACACCCAGCTGAGACACGGTGGAGGAAAACGACGAGGGCAGAGACAAGAGAGAGAAAAAATCCTCATTGTAATATCACCCATCCAAAACTGAAAATTTATACTTGCTATTGTACGCCCATCATTTTCGTGCACCCACGGAAAGTGCACGCGAATCTCCCATACATCCCATGCAAACGTTAGAAAACCGTCACACAAGCGAGAGGGATTTTCACATAAATCATAACTTCTGGGTTAAAAAGAGACAGAAAGCGTATTCCACGGGTAATGCACGGTGTTCATACGATCGTGCTATGGTAAACAATGGCTTGCAAAAATTTTGAAAGTTGAAAGGAATATGTAAAATAATATAAATATTTTTTCACTTCTAATTGTTAGTGACTGTTCCCGCTCAATTATGGCTGTCATTTCCAAGTGTAATAAAGAACGATTGAAGAGCAAAAAAAAGTTAAAAAGTGAAAAAATCAAACAATTTTTAAGATAATTGGCATTGTGGAAAGCTAATCGAATTCTCCACAAAGGGATTCATTTTAAAACTCGCTGAACAGTTTTTATTTTTTGGTAGTGTATAAAGTGCATGAAGTTTAGGTGCTTATCGATTCGATAAAATATCGATGAATTAATTAATGCACTACCATTAAATTTTACCACCAGCCGCCACTTTATATATATATTTATATATATATACATATACATATATATTTATATATATATATATATATATATATATATATATATATATATGTATATATATATATATATATATATGTGTGTGTGTGTGTGTGTATCGAATATATTATAATTTAATAGCGCAATAAAGAGACTGCAAAGTGGTGACCCCGCGAACAAAGAAACATTAAAGCCAGTGCGGAAAGTTACAGTGATCCTCTGCACGCGGTATTATACAGTGCCGAATATACTTTTAACAGCGATCCTCTGCACGCGGTATAATACAGCGCCATCACAGCCCGACCACGCTACTTTTCGTGTCCACGAGTTTCGCTAACCCCAGCCGCCGAGATGCTTTGTGGCGACGACGAGTCAGCACGCATCGTCGGAACAGCAGATCGAGCAACCACAGCTCTCAGCCGGGCAACCAAATGCCACACACGGCGTCAACGTCGTCAGCCACTGCAAGCTACCACCATTCTGGCGCTCGAATCCAGAACTTTGGTTCTTCCAGGTGGAATCGGCCTTCCAGGTGCACCGCATATCAAACGATGCTTCGAGGTATCACCTGGCCGTCTCAGCCCTCGACTTCGACACCATATCCGAAGTGTCCGATATCATCCACAAACCTCCGGACTGCAACATATACGCGGCGTTGAAGCCAATTGCACAAGCTGCTCACTGGCGTCGAGCTTGGCGACAAACGCCCCTCTCAGCTCCTTCGCCACATGCGATCTCTGGCCGGGACGCGCGTTGGCGATGACGTCTTGCGCGTCAAATGGCTTGATCTGTTGCCGCAGCAGACACGGCGTATGCTGCTGCTAATCAAAGGGCAAACGCTAGAGGAGATTGCCGCAGTTGCTGACGAGGCGCACGACATGGGACCAAATGTCTGCGTTACTTCGACATCACCAGCACGCTCGCCCATGCCTTTCGCCGGCAGAAGACCACCCGCCAAGTCGACATCGACAGATCTCATCGCCGAGGAGCTCGCCGCTCTGCGTCTGGCAGTCGCCCAGCTGACAGCGATAACCCATGAGACGTTACAGCAACCCCGCACCGCCAGATCGCGAGGCCGCAACCAGGAGGAAGGGCGCGCAGCAACCCCGGGAACCGATCCGCGATCAGGTCTCTGCTGGTATCACACCACATACGGCGCTGCGGCGCAGCGCTGCAGATGGCCTTGCGCCTCGCGGAATCAAGCCGCTACTACACCCTCGGAAAACTAAACACGCCGGCGCTGTATTCGGCGACCACCGCCGGCGAATTTTCGGATAAGCGCCTCTACGCCGTGGACCGCAATACGCAGACCCGCTTCTTAGTCGACTCAGGCTCCGTCGTCTCCATTTTGCCCAAGCAGTTCGTCGCCAAGCTGCTGCAGAAGCAGAGTCTCGTGCTCCAGGCAGCCAACGGAACGCCAATTGCCACGTTCGGCACGCAACTATTGACGCTGAACCTTGGCCTTCGCCGACCCTTCCAGTGGCCGTTTATCATTTCCGACGCTCAAACCGCCATCCTGGGAGCCGACGCACTCAGCCACCACGGCCTAACTTTGGACTTTCGCCAACGTCGTCTCCTCGACGAGCGCACTAGCCTATCGACTGTCTGCGCAGTCGGACCAGTACCAGATATACACTCAATCAGAGCAATCTCAGGAGCTCTTAAAACGCCAGACGGCCCTGAAGGTGAGCTCTATAAGCGAATCATCGACAAGTTCTCGTGCGCCACCCTGTCACCAGGTGACATGGCCTGCATCGCCCACTTGCCAGTGCATCACCAAATTATTACGACCGGATCGCCGGTTTTTGCTCGACCACGTCGCCTCGCAGGAGAACGTCTCGCTGCGGCGAAACAGGAGTTCGTGCATCTTCTCGAGCGCGGCGTCATCAGGCCTTCCTCGAGCCAGTGGGCCAGCCCTTTGCACATGATGCCCAAAGAGGGCAACAAATGGCGCGCCACGGGAGACTACCGCCAGCTCAAAGCATGCACCCGACCCGACAGGTACCCTTTGCCGATCATCGAGGATCTGCTCCAGGACGCCAGTGGTACTGTATTTTCGGTCGTGTATCTCCAACGGGCCTTCTACCAGATCCCCGTTGCACCGGATGACATCCCCAAGACGGCAGTGACTACGCCATTTGGGTTGTTTGAGTTCGTGGGAATGCCTCTCGGACTTCGTAATGCAGCCCAAACGATGCAACGGACGCTCAACCACCTGTTGAGGAAGTTGCCCTTCGTTCGCGTCTACCAAGACGATATTCTCGTCATTTCGGACGACCACGAGCAACATCGAAAACACCTGGAACAGCTCCTCGAGCTCTTGCAGGCGACCAAGCTTCAGGCTAATTGGAGTCAATGCCAGGTCGGTCTCTCAGAGGTCATCTTTGCCGGCTACCTAGTCAGCCAGTCAGGTTTCGGGCCACCTGCCTCCAGAACTCAAGCCATCGCCGACTTCACGCGACCAGCAGATTCGTCGCAGCTTAGGCGCATTCTCGGCATGCTCGATTATTACAGACGATGTATCCCCCATGCCGCCGAGCTTCAAGCACCGCTTTCTGAGATGCTCAAGGGTTGCACCAGGAAGCAGACTAAGCTAACCTGGACATCAGACACCGACGAAGCTTTTTCGCGATGCAGGCAGAGCATTGCCGCCGCCATCACCTCGGCCTACCTCTCGTTAACCCAAACTCTGGCCTTGCGCACAGACGCTTCCAACACAGCCATCGGTGCAGCCCTGAACCAACTACGACCGGACGGGGCCTGCGTCCCCTTAGGCTTCTTCTCCAGAAAACTGACGGAGACCGAGCAGAAGTACTCGACATATGACCGCGCGCTTCTCGCAGTGTTTGCAGCCATCAAGTTCTTCCAGCGCATCTTGGAGGGTCGTCAATTCACCGTCTATACCGACCACCGACCGCTCGGCTTCGCCTTGACGCAGCGCTCCGACAAAGCATCACCCCGCCAAGCCAGGCAGCTCGATTTCATCAGCCAATTTGACACCCGGCTCGTATACACTCCTGGAGAAGAGAATCCAGTAGCCGACGCTTTGTCACGAGTTGAGTTGGTCGCCATGCCGACGGTCATCACGCCGAAAAACGTAAGCGACGCGCAGACCAACGACAAGCAACTTCCCCATCTTCTGGCCAGCGCACGCATCAAGCTCCATCGCTTCGAGCTCGACGACCACGCTGCATACTACACAGAGCACAACGGCGTCATCAAACCGTATCTGCGGCTTTCACTTCGTCGTCAAGCATTCGATACGGTCCATTCCCTCTCGCACCCTAGCGGTCGTGCCACTGCCAAACGAGTAGCGCTCAAGTATTTCTGGCCAAGCCTACACAAGGACGTGTTGCTGTGGGCCAAACAATGCGTTCCCTGCCAGAAGTCGAAAGTGCATCGGCACAATAGAGCCGAACTAGGTTGCTTCAAGACGCCCGACAACCGCTTCGACCACATTCATCTCGACCTCATCAAGCAGCCACTATGTGAAGGTTACGATCACTGCCTCACCATCGTCGACCGATACACTCGTTGGCCGCAAGCAGTGCCTGTACACGACACAACCGCCTCAACGGTCGCTCGAGCCACCTACGACAACTGGATTAGCTTTTTCGGCACTCCACTTGAGATTACGACCGATCAAGGCACTCAATTTGAAGCCGCGCTGCACCGCGAGCTCTCTCGACTTTTGGGCGCACATCAAGTCCACACCACACCATATCATCCCAAGTCAAACGGGATGGTCGAACGGATGCACCGCACCCTCAAGGCCTCTCTAAGAGCCACGCTTCATGCCGCTTTCAGCAGCGCGCCAGAGGTTCCGTGCCGAAGGTGCTGCCAACCGTTCTCCTCGGTATGCGAACCACCTTCAAGGAGGATCTACAGGCTTCTGCAGCCGAGATGGTATTTGGCACGTCCCTTCGCATCCCTGGAGAATTCATCGCTCCGCAGCCCGTGTCAGGGTTCAGCCCGAAGGACTTCGTTGCAGACCTCCGGCGCCTGTTCAACGCAATCCATCCAATTCCAGCATCTAGGCACAGCGATCAGCACCCGTTCGTGTTAAGAGATCTGGCCAGCTGCGAATATGTCTTCCGCCGCATCGATGCAGTGAAGAAGCCGCTACAACAGCCGTACTCGGGGCCACACCGCATCATTGAAAGGGTTGACTCGCGCACCTTCGCCGTGGACGTCAACGGCAAAGCCAAAACGCTTTCAACTGAGCAGTTGAAACCGGCCTACCTCGCCCCCGCAGATGCGTCGCTGCAACCAGAGCAGTCGGTCACGCAAGACACGCCGGCTGCACGAAACACGCCGGCCGCACAAGACACGCCGCCCGCACAAGACACGCCGACTGCACAAGACGCACAGCCGCCGCCACACTTGCCGCCGTTCAGTCCGCCAACTTCGCAAAGCACGCCAGCCATCCGTCAACCGCTTCTGCCACAGCAACGCCATCAGCCGAATATCTTGACGAGGAAAGTCAGATTTTCACTCCCTTCGCATCAGGCGAAGATCATTGGAGAGAGAGTGACTGTGGAGCCCCGCAAGCTCCCGCGATTGGCAGAAAGCTGAAGATCGGCAGAAAACTCACGGCGCAAGCAGACTCTGCTTCCGCGCCAGCTTTATGCCTGTGGGCCGACGACTCGGCCTGTTCCTCGCCAGCCACAATCGCGCCAACACTTCTTTTCCGCCGACACGCGTGTGGTGCTGAGTTGGACTCAGCCGCATTGGCCACCTTCGTATCGAATATATTATAATTTAGTAGTGCAATAAAGAGACTGCAAATATATATATATATATATATATATATATATATATATATATATATATATATATATTTATATATATATATTTTGTTATATATATTTATATATATATATTTAAATATATATATATATATATATTATTGCGTGCCCCGCATTCACTCACCTCCCTCCCAGCCAATCATTCTCCATGTGCCCCGCCACTTCGGACGCAACATGGAAGATGACCGCCGAGAGGAGGCATCCGTGCGGAGCACCCACCAACAGTGGCCGCATAGTGGCGACCATAGATAAAAATGTTTTTTTTAAACCGGCTAGCTCACCAGGTCGTGGGCTAATAAAAATTCACATCGAAAAAAAAACATCTAGAACTGGACAAAACCCAATCACGCACATGCTGAGGAGGGGAGAACCATGAAAAACTCACTTCATATTATTTTCACTTTTATATATTTTTTTAGTATGTAGAACAAATGAATCTCTTAAATAGTGTTTTTCTAACTGATTTTAGTTACTTACGATAGATATTTTATACAAGTATTTATTACAAAGAGCTTTCACATGAAACACTCAATTTTTATTTTTTTATCGAAGAGTAAAATTAAAATTGCTAACACTCAGGTAGTGAGGTCGAAACATCCAAATCAATGTGTTGGGCTTTCACACTGGTAAGCCAAGTTAGGCCATATCTCCTTAAATGTTTTCTCAATGACATCATATTTTGATTGCGAGCCACCAACTGGTGGTAAACCTTCGATTTCTTGTAGATGAAGCGCTTCCAGAAGCTCAGCGTATTCACTTATTTCCTTACACACAAGTTCTTTCCGTCAGCATGTCGAACGCTCGATCCGGTGTCCCGGGCTTCCTGTACACTTTTTCGCTGAGCCCGACAATTGTGTCGGCTGCGATCACCACCACCGGCGAGCTGTTGGCGTTGCAGGCTTCCGCACGCGGTTCCACACATCTAGTGCCTTGCAGTGGGCCGTGTCCTCGATAAGCGCCTGCCAACTCGGAAAGTCCGTAGGATTTAAGTTCTTGGTAAATGCGAAATGAAATGAACTGAAAAAACAACTGTCCGCGTATCTATCATCGACCACGAATCGCCGCGGCAGATTCAACAACGAAAAAACAACAACATGTTGCCTCGGTAAAGGATCCGGCACCATTTCTCAATAACCAGCGGCACGGCCCATCGTCTGACTTGACGGCAACAACTCTTCTACTCAACTCCCACTCACTTCACCGCGATCACAAGTCGAAGCATTTTTGCTTCATTTATTACCATATATGGTAATACGCCAAAATGTTTTCGGCCAATCAGAGGGCGACAGCATGCAAAGAGAACCGATTCGCGCTCGATCACTTGAACTCACCTCTCGAGAGAGACAGCGCGTGTGGTGGATTACTAAATTGGGATTTAGTACTGCCAATGCTGATTATTTGGCAGTGTACTGAGGGAAATTTAAATATATTCCAAATTTGGAAGAATTGAAAAATGTGAACAACTACAAAAATGAAAATTGATCCGCAACAATATATATATATATATATATATATATATATATATATATATATATTTGCAACAGTCAATACTTTTCTATTGTAGACTTTAAAGTTGCAACTCTTGTTGCAATTTTAGAGTCGAAATCAAATCAAGACCGTTACTTTAAAATTTCTTATACTGCTGTATGCACTCACAAGATATTTATTGGAAGTCTAGTGGCTGAAAAGTACATATTTCCGGTACATCCCTCAATACGCGTACTTGACAAGTGGTATGTTCATGTGATTTTCGTTTAAATTTCGTTTTCTTACGTCGCTCGTGTGGTTTATTTGAAAATGTCGGGTACAAAAGCACATTAGTTTTTATCATTTAAAGATAAAGCGCAAGTTATAACAGATTTCGAAAGTGGTTCATCTATTGCCGCTTTATCTATTAAATACGGGGTCAAAAAATCGACAATTAGCCGTATTATGAAAAACCAAAACAAATTGTGGCCAATGCAGAATTTGGATCCGATAAACAGAAAACGATGCGCCAGTCTGAATTTCCGAAAATTGAGGCTGTGCTGTAAAGTGGTTTTAAGATCAACGAAAAAAACATACCGATGTCTGCGGAATTACTGAAGGAAAAGGCAAAATTTGTTCACAATAAAATTCCAGAAAATTCGAATGGATTCCATGCAAGCAACGGTTGGTTCATAAAATTTGAAAAGCGTCACGGGATCCGGCTTCTCAAAATTTGTGGAGAAAAGCTGTCAAACAATGCAGCTGCCATTGACCAATTTGTTGAAAACTTCTATTCCAAAATCAAGGAATTGCAATTGAAGTCAGAACAGATATACAACGCAGATGAATCTGGCCTGTTCTGGAAGCTTCTTCCAGAGAAAATTTTGTTGAATTTCCGGGAAGCTTCAGCATCTGGACGGAAAACTAGCAAAGAGAGGATAACTTTTGTAGCATGTACAAATGCAACCGGAACACATGAAGTTAAAATTCAAGAATCCCAGGTCATTCAAAAACGCAGGAGATCTTCCTGTGGTGTACAGACACAGTGGCAACGCTTGGATGACGAGATGTTTATTCGACGACTGGTTTCATCACACATTTGTTCCAGAAGTAAGGTTTTCAATTTCCACAATTAAATTTATTGATTTCAGTGGATTTTATTTTGCTTTAGGTCCACAGATTCCGAAGTGCTTCAGGGACTTCCACCAAAAGCACTTTTACTGCTTGATAATGCTCCATGCTATCCGAAAGATGGTCAGCTTGAAAGTGATGACGGTATGATATCCGTAATGTGTTTCCCACCGAACTGCACTGCAATCATACAACCTATGGACCAAAACGTGATAAGGTTGACAAATTTTTTTTACAAAAAATAACTTGTTGGCCCAAATCGTAGGTTCTGAGGAATCGGACACGGAGCAAATAATTAAGGGAATAAACTTAAAGCACGCCGTATGTCATTTATCTGGAGCATGGGCGAAGGTCAGATCACACGTTATTGGAAAATGCTGGGAAAAATTAATGACACCAGTCTCTGATTGGACGGAAGAGGATGACGTCCCGCTGAGTATCATAAGATCAGAAATGCAGTGCATGGAAGATTGAATAGACCCAATAGGTGATCTTCTGAAACAAATTGGGCCTGATGATAATTTGACATCAGATGATATTGATAACTGAATTGTGGAAACTGGAGCTGAGATTTGTTTTGAAGAGATAGACGACGACGAAAGCACCTTTGAAATAAGAGTGAAGAAGATAAAAAAATGAAGACGCAGTACGAAGCTTCAACATTTGTATTGAATGGGCTGAACAGAATAACCAAAATCTTCAGGATATAATCGTTTTGCAACAATTGAAGGAGAAAGCTATTGTGAAGCAAGGCAAGAGCCAGAAGCAGGCAACACTTTTTAACTTTTTTAAAAAAATCTGAATACATGTGTTTGAAAAACATAAAGGTGTAAGAAAAGTTTTTGTTGCACTCATTCTTTTTGAATTACAATATTTTTTCCCAATAAAAAGAACTTCATTTGTGTTAATTGGTTGTTTTTCTTCACAAAAAGTACTGACCCGAAAATTGCAACTTTTCGAAAATTGCAACAAGTCTGTATTTCTATTAGTTGCAATTACCGAGGTAAAGTGTAATATTACCGAGGTAAAGGTAATATATATATATATATATATATATATATATATATATATATATATATATATATATAGTGGAATCTCGATATTTCGCATTCCGATATATCATATATCCAATATATAATACGAAAGTCTTGGTCCCTTGAAAAAATCTCGTTTATTCGTATACAACGTATGTATTTTGGTCCCCTCGGTATAACACATATTTTTCTGCGGCAAAAAGTCGTATAATTCGTTTTTACTGCAAACTTTGAGTCACGTTTGGAGATGAGTTTTCAGAATTATGTTTATTTACACTAACTGCTGCTGGTGATTTATGTTAAACATTGCTCAATATATTCGTTAGCATGGGTTCTAAAAGAAACCATCTTTCAATTAAAGTGAAAAAAGAAATTATAGCAGCAATAAACAGTGGTGAAAAACAAATTGATGTGTCGCGACGTTATAATGTTCCGCCATCGACAATCTCATCGATCTTGAAAAATAAAGAAGCTATCAATGCAGCCGATATCAACAGCAATAGAAAACGGTTCAAAAAAGGTGAATTCCCGGAAATGGAAAAAGCATTGTGAAGTGGTTTAATCAGGTGAGAAGTCTCAATGTACCAATCGGAGGACTAACCTTGCGTGAAAAGGCAAAAACGTTTGCTTCAAAGTTAGGGATTCCAAGTGAGGACTTTCGGGCTAGCGATGGGTGGTTTGATCGTTTTAAGAGACGCCACGAAATAAAATTTCGAAAACTTTGCGGAGAAAGTGCAAGTGTTTCCATCGAAATTTGTTCGGATTGGAAGGAAAAATTGGAAAAGCTGATTGAAGGCTACGAGGCGAAAAATGTGTTTAATGCCGATGATACCGGTTTATTTTTTTAAATGCCTTCCGGATCGCTCCATGTGTTATAAAGGTGACAAATGCCATGGCGGGAAGACAAGCAAAGAACGAATAACCAATTTATTGGCAACTAACATTGATGGTTCCGAGAAACCAAAACCACTAATGATTGGGAAATCGCCAAAATCGAGATGTTTCCAAAACATAAGAAGTTTCCCTTTTACATATAGGGCCAAGCGTAAGGCGTGGATGACGTCTGAATTATTTAGTGAATGGAATTTATCGTTAAACGTAGAAATGGAGAAAAACAAACGCCGAATTCTTCTCTTCATTGATAATCATAATCAAGGTTTTCAAAACTTTTTATCGAGCGGAAGTTGTCATGCAACTCTTAGACAATCTGGAAGAACATATTGACTATAAAATTACACTGTTTTCTGCTATGAATATTGCAGACAAGGCATGGAAAAAAGTAACGACAGCCACAATCGCAAATTGTTTCCGATCTTGTGGGTTTCTAAAGGAGGATAAGTCAGCAACGGAATCAGTAAATAAAATTCAAACCCCAATTGGATGGAAAATCAAGAACATCCAATCAGTTTTGAAGAATTTGTTAATTTCGACGACAATATTTCGGTTGCTGGAATGCTCAACGACGACGAAATTTTGATCGAAACAGATGATGTTAATGATGAAGAAGAGGAGACCAAGAAGAAGCTTCTAACATTACCCCGAAAGAAGCCCAGACATTGCTCAATCGCGAGCGACTTTTCTTATCAGAATCAAATGTTGGCGAAAAAGTATTCGATGCAATGCACACTATTGATATGGCAATAGAAAGCAGACGCCTCAATAATTGTTTAACACAAACAAAACTGGATCAATATTTGCAGAAAAATGATGCTTCTATACAATCCTGTGAATATAAATCTTCTTATTTGCAAATAAAAATGTTCATACTTCTGTATCTAAATAAAATTCACTATGTAAACACATGAATTTATTAATAAAAAGGATTATTCAAACCACAACATTAAACCTTCGTTATAACATATGTTTTTATTTTTACCCTCGATATATAATAATTTCTATATAGTGAACTTGTCGATATATCATTTGAATCCTGCATCCCCTTGAAGATACGATATATCGGGATTCTACTATATATATATACATATATATATATATATATATATGTGTGTGTGTGTGTGTGTGACCGGCATATACATTGAGACAATTGCAAAGAAAATTCAGATATCACGATACAGAGAAAAATACGGCAGTGCTAACATCTAAATTATTGATAAAGTAATCGAATTGAGGGGAAAAACACTCACAGAATGAGAAATATGAATAATATAGCTATAGCATTTGCCAGAACTGATAGGCTAAAAGAAGACTCCTTCAACAAAGCAGCTAACTTTTACAATACACTACCAGACAAAATCAAAAACATAGCGAACCCAACTTCTTTTAAAACGACACTAAAAAAATATCTCCTTCAGCACCAACTTTCGAAGTAAGTTACAAGTACAATCAGCTCCACTAAACTCAAAACCAAACATGTAATCAACAGGAAATAATTCATAAACATATAGTCTGAACTATTAATCTAACTAAAAGGACACTAAGATTTGATACTATCCCTTATACCGATTCTTATCGTCTGTGAAGTACTATGTCCTAAAAATTTTAAATACGGAGAATTACTAAATTTTGATAGAGAGAGTGATTGAAGGAAACGGAGGTGGTTTTAGTCGGTAGAAATCCGACATGCCGAGAGGCAGGAGCTGATCGGTAGCTTTTGAAGATTTCCAACTTCCAACGTTGAAAAAAATGATCACTATTAACAACAAATACTTGAAACAAAGCAAAATTAGTAAGTAAAAAGAAAAAGTAGCGCCATTTCGTTTTCTATACACTCTAAAAGTCGTTTTCTGGAACTTTCACATAATTTTTTTAGGTAGTTGGCAGAAATTGCGCCCCACTCAACTTGTATACGTCGAATCAGCTGCTGCCTATAGAATCTCTAAAGACACTCTCCTTCATAAATCGCCTCAAAAATTTACAAATCCTAGGTTTTTGAGATTTTGGCAGAAATTCAGCCGGTCTCGAATGTTTTTTCGGAAAGGAAAGGTTTTTTGCGTTGTCTATAGGCTTACCGGCCCCAGTTGGTGGACCGAATGTATCGCTGAGCGGTTCGCCTCGACACGTTTTTAATGACTGCCGGAGAGCTGTTAAGCCGTTTCGTCACTGTTCGCAACTCCACTCCTGAAGCCAATGTTCTAATTTGTATTTTTGCTTCTGCAGAAACTACCGGTCGACCACTTCTTTGCATATTCTCCACGTTTCCTTCTTCGGCATTCCATCATTTTTTCACGGTGTTCTTGCTGATTCTAAGTATTCTGCATATGTCACTGCAGCTGTACTCCAATCGATGCATGCGTTGAATTGCAATACGTTTTTGAATTCGATCACTTACCATTATCGCCGCAAAAAAAATCCAATTCAATTCTTTGAAGATTCACCAAGTTTTTAGGGTTTGTACAAAAAAGCGCAAAAATTAAGGTCTTTCGATAAGTTTGGTACTTTCACTTCAAGTAACCAAATCTGAATGGATAAATTTATATTTTCAGAAGTCTTTTTACTGTATAGGAGTTAGGATGTAAGGCTAATAAAAAAATTCAAGTACTTATGGATGTACATATTTTACTTGTAGTTAGGCCTACCTACAAATCCTCTTCGAATTTTTGTACCTGATTTTGCTGAGTCTTCAATTAAAGTCATTATTTTCATATTATCGTTTAAAAGTCTGTTTTCACTCTTCAAATTAATTAAAGCTATGTTGCTATAAGAAAATTTAAAGTGGGTGTCAAAATTTTTGAAGATAGTTTTTTGCCGATAAATTTATTCGGGTTGATTTTTCATGTCGAAGGTCAGAAAATTTTTCACCACCCTGTAGAACCGATTTTAAGACACAACCGGGACGCTCCTCGAAAGTTTCCGAGAAAGATAAACGGTTTATTGTGCGATGTATTGTCCGAAACCCATAAGTGAGTGCTTCGCAAATCGCTGTTGACCTATCCCGAGACGTGATGCTTCAATTTCGGACAGAACAATTCGTCGAGCTTTGAAAAAAGAGATACAATTCGAATGGCTGTTATATAACTGTCCGCGCGTTCTGAAAACGCCCTCACAATCACCAGGCTGCAATCCAATAGAACAAGTCGGGGATTACTTAGAACAGCAGATCCGCAAAACCCCCATTACCAGTCGCAACCACCTCATAAAGCGTCTCAAAGAGAAATGGGCTAAAATTCAACTTTCTTACCTTCATAAACTGGTTCATCGATGCCGCGACGATTGAATGCTATTCTAGAAGCTCGAGGCTAACAGACGAAGTACTAAGGAGCACTTATTTCATCAAATTTCAAAGTTTCTTACGTTGTCTCAATGTTTCTGCCGGTGTCTCAAAGTTTATGCCGCGTTCATTTTTTCTTTGTATGACTTATTTTTAATTTCTAATTTTGCTTTGTTTGAAGTATTTGTTGTTAATAGTGATCATTTGTTACTTTATCAATAAATTTCATGTTAGCAGTGCCGTACTTTTCCCTGAATCGTGATGTCTTCATTTTCTTTGTATTTGTCTCAATGTATATGCCGGTCACTGTATATATATGTGTGTGTATGTGTGTGAGGAGGTCAAAACTGACTTTTCACATTCTGGTTCGGTTCCGTGGTTGTTATCGATTGGTGCTCTAATATGAATTGTTTTCATTTTCGGAAATATAACTAAGCAAAACTATTCATTTATAATTTAAAAAGCAGTACAAAAATATATATCTTGATCAAAACCTGCTATTTACAAATGAAACAAATTTTCTTTCATTAAGAATATGAAGTCCCCACCTTAATGGTCTGTGCCAAGAAAGTGGATTGTTTTGTTGCCGGTATTTATGCCGTTGCTATGGTATATAATGTTTACTTGGTCTCATCTTCATAAGCGGGACAAAAAATTTGGTTTTTGAGGCAAAATTTGGACGAAAAAATTCCAAGAATTTTTTTTTGTATAAAATGTACTAGTATATATATATTAACTTGATATGTTATAATGGGTGATTTTTGTGCTACTTGGTTTTTGGCGTTTATATTTGTGACAGTTCACGCGTTATTCTTGACATGTGTCAAAGAAAAAAATGCTCCGTTTGGTTTGCCATTTCATCATGAATAGACTTACTCCTGAAGAACGTTTGCAAATTATTGAAACATATTATCAAAATTCGTGTTCTGTGAAAAATGTGTTTCGCAAGCTACGTCTATTTTATGGCCGTCATAATCGACCCCCCGATCAAGCTATTCAGCTCATTGTGACCAAATTTCGTACCAGTTTCACTTTATTGGAGATCAATCCACCAAATCGTATCCATAGAGTGCGTACGGAAGAGAATATTGCTGCTGCATCCGCCAGGGTTAATGAAGGTCGCGATATCCATCCGGCGCCGATCGCAGATCTCAGTTGAAAGCCGTACAAGATACAGCTGGTGCAAGAACTGAAGCTAGGCGACCTACCAGAACGTCGGACTTTCGGTGAATGGGTCTTAGAAAAGCTGGATGAGGATCCACTTTTCATCGCAAAATTATCTTCAGCGACGAGGCTCATTTTTGGTTCAATGGATACGTAAATAAGCAGAATTGCCGTATTTGGAGTGAAAAGCAGCCAGAGGCAATTCAGGAGCGACCAATGCATCGCGAAAAATGTACTGTTTGGTGCGGTTTATGGGCAGGCGGCATCATTGAGCCGTACTTCTTCAAAGACGATGCAAGCCGCAACCTTATGGTCAATGGAGAAAGGCACCGTTCGATGATAACAGACTTTTTTTACCAAAAAATCAAGAATTGGACTTGGTCAACATGTAGTTCTAACAGGACGGTGCCACATGCCACACTGCACGATGAATTGAGAGATGAATTTGGTGAGCAGTTAATCTCACGTTTTGGTGCAGTCAATTGGCCTCCAAGATCGTGTGATTTGACCCCTTTAAAAAAAGCCAACCACGATTGCTGCTTTGGAAGCCAACATTGAACGCATCATTGGTGAGATTCCGACCGAAATGTGTGAAAAAGTGCACCAGAATTGAAGCTTAAGGATTGACCACTTGAGCAGGCCCGTGCTGGGCCGCCGGGACACCGGGACGTATTTCGGTGCGCCCTCCAGCCTGGAAATTTTGGGTCCCCTTCTGTTCTGAAATTGACAAGTTTTACGACGAGGCTTATCGTCGATATTGCCGAGCGTCAATCTCTTCCTCCTAAAGCATTGAAGAAAATAGAATTACTTTTGAACGTTGATGAAGAAAAGCTGAAAGAAGAACTTATCTCGTTCATGAATGTATGGCCCCAGATTTCAAATGCAAGTATGAACGCTGACTATGAGTATGAAGATGTCTCAGACGAGAAAATCGATGACCACAGTGATGATGACGATGATCCAGAAGAAGATGATGATGAAGACTATGAGATTCAGTGCAAAGCGTCGGCATCATGCAACAGTTGTATCAAGTGTGCATATAAAATTATATTAGAATATAACATGTACTGTTTACAATACCCAGAACTTTCAAAAGTATATAAATTTCTTCTAACCATCCCATTGTCTCAAGTTTCTTGTGAACGAACATTTTCTAAATTGAAAATTATTAAAACCAGATTGAGATCGTCGTTGACAAACGAGAATTTAGAATCTTCACTGTTAATGCACTCAGAAGCTGATATTTTGAACTCCATAGATCCAGACACCGTTATTGATTATCTTTGTCACTCCAGCTCTGAATTAAAAAGACTTCTTCAGGTTTAGTTTGCAAATTCAATCAAAGAACATTACATTTGTAACCATATTTGTTTTTGTTACTTTCCCTAAGAATTTTTTTATGTGTGTTAGTTTACCAAAATTACACTAATTATGTTTCAACTACTACTTTGTCTTTTATTTTGCCCTAAGACAATGCAAAAATTTAAAATGGATCAAATGAACATTAAAGTAAGCAAACAATACATGGTCATTTTGTTTAACAAATACCGGTACGATATGTGTCAGTGTGATGGTCCGTTCGTACCGTGACCAGCTGCCAGAAAAGCATATTGGACCCAGCGTCACGTGCGATTGACGCTTTAGTTATTATATTCCAGACCACCCGGTAGTTCTCCCCCTGCATAGTGCTGGCGCCCTCTAGCCATGGCCGTCCACCGCCCTAACAAGGGATCCAGCACGGGCCAGCACTTGAGGCGTAGCCGCGGGGAACATTTAAGCGAAATCATCTTTAAAATGTAAATGGCAGGAATTGATTTATCGATCCAAATAAAAATTTTATTCACTTTTGTAAATTTTCTGTTTTTTTGAATTTTCAATAACCAAGCTCTTAAAAAATCACCCTTTACAAAGCGTTCTTACGCATGCAAGGTATTATTTACACTATTTTTGGTATCAAAAACAAAAATTTTGGAGTCGTTTCACTGTTTCACTCCTACAAATAAATATAAAAGTACGACTTTGTGGTTTACGGCCAATATTGTTTCGTTAGTTTAGCGCGTATGAGAATTTTGTTTAGTTTCTTCTTTGATTTTAACAGAGGATCAGTGATTACGTATGGTTAGTTTGTATAAAGTATAGACTTTTGGTTAGATTTATGCGATATTCTCTTTCAGGAAATGGAAGAAGACTTTGTTAATGTTGTATACCCATAAGGAAGCAATGACACACATCAACCATGGCCACCCATACACACTCAGCGGCTGGCCACCCATACACACTCAGCGGCCCGAGAGGATGGGCAAGATGGAGGCAGTCTAGATGGAGCAGCCGACCACAGCACCCGCGTATTTCTCATTAGTGTACCATTCCAGAATATACATATTTTCCTTTTATTACCTGATTAGAATTGGTTGTGTTTTACTTCGCAAGAACTCAACAGTGGCGACGAGGATGGGATGTGTTTTAAAGATCTAAAGACAAAGTGATTGCAGAGTGAAATAACCTTACATATTATTAAGAAAATGGAGGCCGAAGCCATCGCAAAACTGCTCGCGCAGCAAAATTTGCTCATGGAACACCTCACAAAAACACTAGCAGCATCCCAGAAAGGGCAAAGAACGCTCCGATGGAAACTTCCGGAGAAAATCCGGAATTATTGGAAACACTTGCTGCAAGCATGGTGGAGTACCATTACAACGCAGAAGAAGACCAAACTTTTGAGGCGTGGTACAACAGATACGAGGATTTGTTTTTGGTTGACGGAAAATCATTAGACGAGGCGGCCAGGGTAAGGCTTTTACTTCGGAAACTCGGTCCGACAACATATGAGCGGTATGTTAATTACATATTACCAACTCATCCAAGAGACGTAAAGTTTGCCAATACAATTACCACCCTAACCAAAATATTTGGTATCCGCTCCTCATTGTTCAATCATCGATACCAATGCCTCAAAATGGTCAAGAGCGACACAGATGATTTCGTTTCGTATGCCGGCAAAATCAATAAGGCATGCGAAAAATTCGAACTATCATCAATCAACGCTGAGCAATTCAAGTGCCTTATGTTTGTATGCGGACTACACGCATCTAGAGACAACGACATTCGGGCACGGCTGCTAACGAAATTAGACGCGCAGACTATATCATTGGATGCGTTAGCTGAAGAATGCCAACACATAATCAATGTGAAACATGATTCAGCCATGATCGCATCGGCTGCAACTAAGCCAACACAGTCAAACAATGTGCATGTGGTTAACACAAAACCAGCTCGAAACGCGAAACCAGCTCCAAACGACAAAAACCGTACCACTACCAACTCAAATGTGCCTCGAACACCATGCTGGTTTTGTGGTGAGCTTCACTACGTACGCAATTGTACTTACACACAACACATTTGCACCAGATGTGGAAGGGACATCGAGACGGGTATTGTAACGCACCATCACTATCACCTAGACCACCGGGTAGGCAGAGTAAGGCGAAATATAAAAATAAATCAACTGGAAGGGTAGATTTTAATCGAAATCGCAAGTATATTCGAGTGCGGCTTAATGGTACGATGGTAACGCTTCAATTTGATTCCGCATCGGATTTAACTTTAATTTCCAAGAATACTTGGCAAGTAATTGGAAGCCCTACACTCAGGACAACATCGAACCAAGCCATAAGCGCCTCTGGAGGAAAAATCAAAATTATCGGTGTGTTTGAGTGCGAACTGGAATTCCGGCAAAATAAGGCACGGATGCCATGCTACGTTACTAGTGAGTTGGATCTATTTGAGAGTGATGGAATAGACCGGCTAATAATGTGGAATCTGCCACTAGTGTCCATTTGCAATAAAACAAGTGTTATGCCAAATATCAGGGAAGTTGTCAAACAAAAGTACAAGAAAGTGTTTAGTACTAAATTAGGGTTGTGTGCCAGCTTCAAAGCACATCTATATTTGAAACACAATACTGTACCAGTGTTTAGACCAAGGTGACCGGCGCCTTTTGCGATCCTGCCAGATATTGAAAATGAACTTATACGTCTACAAGAGTTGGAGATTATTTCATCAGTAGAGTCCTCAGCATGGGCAACGCCAATCATTGCTGTCTGTAAAGCTAATGGATCTTTACGATTATGTGGAGATTATTCTACGGGATTAAATGAGTCGCTCAATCCTCATCAATATCCACTGCCAGTGCCGGAGGCAATTTTCTCGTCATTGTCAGGTGCAACTGTATTTAGCCAACTAGACCTCTCAGACGCATACTTACAAGTTCCACTTGTGACGAATCAAAGAAGCTGCTCACGATCAATACACATCGCGGCTTATTCACGTACAACCGGTTACCATTCGGGGTGAAAACTGCGCCAGGAATTTTTCAACAGTTGATGGACCAAATGTTAAACACAGCGCAAGGTGCTATTGCATATTTGGACGATATAATTGTGTTCGGCAGAAATCAGAAAGAACACAACAATAACCTTTTCGAGGTTTTAAACCGAATCGAAAAATACGGTTTTACTTTAAATTTTGATAAATGCAGTTTTTGGCTCGCGCAGATCAAGTACTTAGGTGTCATCATCGACAAAAACGAACGTCGACCGGATCCTGGAAAAATCGAGGCAATGCAAGAGATGCCACCACCAATAGATGTTTCAACTCTACGGTCATTCTTAGGAGGAATATCTTATTATAGTGCATTCATAAAAAAGATGCGTAGACACAGACAACCATTGGACACATTACTAAAAAAAGACGTTCCATGGAATTGGACGGAAGAGTGTGATCAAGCATTTGTAAAACTCAAGCATATGCTCAAATCAGATCTACTTTTGACTCATTTTAACCCAGAATTGCCAATAATTGTTGCAGCAGATGCAAGCAGTTATAGTATTGGAGCCGTGATTCTACACCGGTTCCGGATAATTCCGAAAAAGCCGTAGCACATGCTCACAGAGCACTCAACAAAGCAGAAAAAGCATACAGCCAGGTGGAAAAGGAAGCTCTTGCCCTAGTATTCGCCGTAAAAAAATTTCATCGTATGATTTTTGGTCGAAGATTTCATAAATCATAATCATAAACCTCTGGTCACAATGTTTGGTTCAAATAAGGGTATCCCAGTCTGCACCGCAAATAGATTGCAACGCTGGGCTCTCATTATGCAATCATATGACTTCAAGATACAACACTTGACAACCGATAAGTTTGGTCATGCAGAGCAATGAAGAATTCGTCGTGGGCGCAGTACACTTTGAAGCCGATGTTCGTCAGCTCATAGTAGAATGTACAAATTCATTACCCGTAACTTTCACAATGATCAACACAGAATCGGAGAAGGACGATGTTATCAATAGGATTCGAGAATACACAATACACGGATGGCCGGACTGTAAAACGATCACTGATGAAGTCATTAGACAATATTACTTTCGTCGCGATTCAATTTCATGCGTCGAAAATTGTATGCTATTTGGCAATAGACTAGTAATACCGGAAAAGTTTCACAAACGAATATTGAAACAACTTCATAGATGTCACCCGGGCATTCAGCGGATGAAAGCTATCGCAAGAAGCTACGTGTATTGGCCATACTTAGACCAACAATGTGAACAAATTGTTAGAATGTGCCAGCAATGCAATGAGGCTGCAAAGTCACCAGTCAAAACAAAACTGTCTCCTTGGCCATCACCAACATCGCCATGGCAACGTATTCATATAGATTACGCTGGGCCGAGCGCAGACCATTATTACTTAGTCATTGTAGACGCTTTTTCAAAATATCCGGAAGTTATCCGTACACGATCAACATCGTCAACTGTTACGATCAAATATCTTCGCGAAACATTTGCGAGATTCGGAATTCCAGAAACAATTGTATCCGATAATGGAACACAGTTTTCATCCATCGAGTTCCGGAGGTTCTGTCAAGAGCTCGGTATTAATCATGTTTTTACACCACCGTTTCATCCACAATCTAACGGACAGGCAGAAAGATTCGTGGATACATTAAAGCGCAGTCTTAAAAAAATGGAGGAAGACGGTAACGTAGATGAAAAATTATCTAATTTTCTTTTGAGTTATAGATCAACCGCAAACCCAAATTGTCCCGAAGCTAAATCACCTTCGGAAAATCTTTTTGGTCGACTAATGCGTACAACGCTTGACTTATTAAGGCCTCTTCCAGAAAATGTGTCAAATTCGCTACGTTCCAGCGCAGTATCCAGCGCCGAACAGTTCAATCGCCGGAATGGAGCGAAAATTAGACGATTTAATGTTGGCGACACTGTGTTCGTTAAATTGTACCGCCATAACCAATATCAATGGGTTTCAGGAGTCGTTAGGAGTCGCCAAGGCAAGGTTTGCTACACGGTTCAAACTACGGATAGAACGATCCGGTCTCATGCGAATCAAATGAGGAAACGCGATTCCAAGGAAATTAACTACGATTTGGATCAGCTTTCCTATGACATCATTCTAGATGGTGACTCAAATTTGTCACGAACACCATCGCAGTCAAACCCACACCAAGGAATACCTGCACAGCCAACAGGACCACCACTAAGAAGGACGACACGGGTTTCCAAACCTGTTCAAAGATATATACCCGCGTTTACCACTCGAAACAAGGGGGGTGTTGTATACCCATAAGGAAGCAATGACACACATCAACCATGGCCACCCATACACTCAGCGGCTGGCCACCCATACACACTCAGCGGCCCGAGAGGATGGGCAAGATGGAGGCAGTCTAGATGGAGCAGCCGACCACAGCACCCGCGTATTTCTCATTAGTGTACCATTCCAGAATATATATATTTTCCTTTTATTACCTGATTAGAATTGGTTGTGTTTTACTTCGCAAGAACTCAACAGTTAACAATATAAATAAAGGAAGCCGCAAGAGTCGTGGTGATAGAACTACAAAACGTAAAGTATACACGGATAAAGATCTTTTAGGTACCCATTTTCGACAACCGTGTAATCACAAAAGGAGTAGAAAGTTTTAATGCGCGTCTGTTAGTATCCAAGAAGTATTGAAAAATAGAAGACGGTTTTACAACTTTACAAACAAAATTGACCAGGGTATATATTTGAATCGGCTTCTCACTTCTTACGATCCACAACGACGAGGAAACCATGCACCAAAGCCAACAGCAAAACGAGTTACGCGTAATATTAGTGCTGCCTGCATGTCTATAATAAGAAACGACGTCTGTGTGTTTGCAAGAAGTTCTTTTTAGCAGCATTCTCCATATACACAAAGGAAATACATCTGTTGAAAAGAGAGATGGTGACAGAAAATCGTCAAAATCAGTTGAGAAAAAAACAATGTAAGAGCACTCGTTGAGAAACTACCGGCGAAAGAGTCACATTACAATCGCATGAAAAGCAAGCTAATACACCTTGCACTTCCAGTTCTTCGCCAAGCGTTGTTCAGAGAACATTCGCTGAAATTGGCTCCGACTCAATTGTGAAACTTTCAAGACATTTCCAAATTGAGTTAATAAAGTCATCGGTTAATTATTATTATTTGTTTATTTAATCCCCAAGTTAAAAACATTGTCAAACATAACAAGTGTAGTCCCAACAAAGAGTGCTAGGGAGAAATCTCCCGTAAGTGAAATTTTGCAGAAAAACAAGCTGAAGCTTGGTCGCTACGATCTTAGTAACGGACCCCTAAACAACGGGAACAGATTTCAGATACTGGCCGACACGGATGCTGGAACAAGTAACAACACAAATAGAGTCCCCGCGAAACAGGTGAAAATTCCTCCATTAACTTTCCCGGACCTGCAGCATGGCGATATCCTATCTACATTAGCTGCATTGAATATCACAAATTATCAATTGAAATTCATGTCCATCGGTCGGCGAGTATTTTTAGATGATTTCGATGAATACACAAAGCTACATAAACATCTGCTTGCCAACAAGATAAACTTTTTCACTCACTACAGGGTTGACTTGCGTCCCACGAATATAGTAATTTCGGGCCTGCACGACATGGCTACCGATGAACTCAAGAATCATCTCAAAGATTCCCACGAACTAAATTGTTAGGAAATCAAAAAAATTTATCCAAAGGTTGGTGGCCGCCAAAAACAAACTCCACTGTACATTGCATCTTTTCCACAAGGTACTAAAGTACAAAACTTACGAAAAATTAAAAGTGTAATGCACACAATTGTTAGCTGGAGCTACTATTCGACGAGCAAAAACGGACCAACGCAATGCCGTAATTGCCAACTGTTTGGGCATGGCTCATCTCACTGTCACATGCCGGCAAAATGCCTGATATGCAGCGAGAACCACAGCACTGACCAATGCACACACATCGCATCTAAAACCAATCGCATTAAGTGCGCAAACTGCGGATCTAACCACCTGTCAAATGACAGAGGGTGCGCTAAAAGGCAGTAATATGTCCAAATCAAGGCAAACTTAGCTAAGAATAGCTCAACAAGGAGAGTGTCGCCGCACACAACTAATTTTAACTTGCCACAAAATTTGGACATTAGCTTCCCGACACTAAAGAATAACACTCCTCCCACCATTCAGCCAGCTATTTCCACAGCAACATCCTACAGTGACATTGTTAGAAAGCCCAGCATAGCAACGGCGGGACAAAATGAGCTTTTCTCCCCACAGGAATTGTTGGCGATCTCATCTGAGCTCTTCTCCAGCTTGGCGAACTGCAAAAGTAAGAAGGAACAATACGATGTTGTTGTTAAGTTGGCTCTGAAATTTGTTTATGGCTAACTTACCAATTAAAGTGCTTCTCTGGAATGCTCAAAGCATCAAAAACAAGTACACCGACACCTTAGATTTTGTTAACAAGCTTCAAATAGACATCTTTGTTATAACCGAAATTTGGCTGAAACCAGCTGATGAATTATATTATTCTAGCCATTACATCTATAGAAACGACAGAGAAGGTGTAAAAGGAGGTGGAGTAGCCATTTGTGTTAACAAAAATATCAAACACACAGTACAATCATTAACTGAAATGAACACTGTCGAAGCTGTTGCTATCAAACTCGACGACAATGGCATTGTGATAGTCGCAGCATATTTCCCTGGAAGTAAGCTTAATGCTGAAAAATTACATTCATTCGATCATGACATTAAAAAGAAAACGGCGTCATACCCTAAAGCAATTATCTGCGGACATTTAAATGCAAAACACCAATTTTGGAACTGCATTAAAGCAAAAAAAGCAGGGAAAAACCTCTTCGATCTAGTATCTCGCAAGAACCTCACGGTACATGTACCTTCTGAACCTACTTTCCAACCAGAAAAAGGCAGACTCTCTACCCTAGTTATACTTATCAGTCAAGGAGAATTAAGTTTATCTCAGCCAGAAACACTGCACGCTCTGTCATCTCCTCACTTGCCAGTTTTCACCACACTACACACGACCTTCCAAATTGCAAACTCCAATTTTGAGCGGTTTTGCTTTTGGAAAACCAATTGGAATCTTTTCCGACACTCACTCCATAATTTTGTCCATATAGAAAATCAAGACCTAAGCAGAATATCCAATTCTAATCAAATCAGGTAGACGAAATGTTAGAAACTTTAAACGTTCAGCTGAGGGACGCTATTGAGTTGAGCACACCTAAGGTAACGTCGAAAATCTCGTCATCCGCGCCTAATATCGATCAGGAAACCCTAGCGATGATAAAAAAGAAAAACACCTTAAGACGCCAATGGCAACGTACACGCGACAAAGACCTGAAAACTATTATCAATAGACTTATCAAGTGCATAGGTGAAAGACTTAGGCTTGAGAAACGCTGCGTGGAACCGGACCTTAAGAGAAATTGATAAATCTCTCCAAAACTCTGGAAATTACACAAAAGACTCAAATGTAAATCTTACTTCCAGGGATCGCCGATACTAGACGAGAATAACAAATTGGTGTATGCACACAAAGGAAGATCTGAGCTTCTTGCAGATTACTTTCAAAAGACACATACTTTAACAGATTCAATGGGAAACCTTAATGTAAATACTTTAGTAAGGGATGCAGTACGAGCCCTTCCTTCGAATGTAATAGTTCCCAACGACTGCTACTCAAAACCGAATGAAATTATAAAAATATTAAAATGCTTGAAGTATAGAAAATCACCCGGAGCTGACAAACTTCCCAATATAGTCCTCAAGAATGTTCATAAAAAGGTTATTGTCCGTATAAACTTTATTTTTAACTCATGCCTTAAAATTGTCCGTATAAACTTTATTTTTAACTCATGCCTTAAAAGTAACCACTTCCCTTCCTTATGGAAACCCGCCCTAGTTATCCCATTAGCTAAAGCTGGAAAAACCCAACACTGAAATCCAGTTACAGACCCATTAGTCTCCTGCCAGCTCTAGGCAGGAAAGTAGGCATCTGGGTCTAATCTACAAGCTGTTACAGCACTCAACACCGTTGTACATCGTCAAAATGATCCAATCATTTTTATCTAACCGGTCCTTTAAGGTTAAAATCAACCACTGTGTGTCCAATTCAAGATCTATTTCCGCTGGCACAGGGATCATCGTTAAGTCCTATTCTATTTAACGTCTACACTGCCGATATTCGTCTGGACTCCCCTTGCGAGTTGGCTGCTTTTGCTGACGACATTTGCATTTACATGAGTGCAGCTGAAGCTCACATTAACTAGAGCAACTGTATCAAAATTACTTTCGTTGGAAAATTAAAGTCAATGCGTCAAAAACCTGCTCAATGTTCTTTACCAAAAAACGAAAAAGAGCTAATATCCCGGACAGATACCTAAACTTCCTCGGTGAGGAAATCACCTGGGGAAAAACTGTAAAATGCCATGGCGTATCACTCGACAAGACAGTGACGTTCAAGGACCACATAGAAACTACTTGCGAAAAAGCCTCCAACTGCAACCGAGCATTTTATCCCTTGATAAACAGAAGGTCAGAACTATCGACCGCAAACAAATTAATCCTGTATCAAGTCGCTATTTTGCCAATACTCTCCTTCGAAATACCAGTTTGGAACCAGTGTGCCGACTATCACAAAGCGAAACTTCAAACAGCCCAAAACTAAATATTAAAACTCGTAGTAAACAAACCTTGGCAATACTCCACCAAACAACTTCAAAAAGAAGCAAATATTTGCACTATTAAGGAGCTAATAGCCAAAAGATTGGAATCTTATGAATAACGTTCCAGGGCACTCAATAACCCACTCATTACACTTCTTCGGTCTCGTTAAACTGCCAATAGCAAATTAGCCATAAGTTGAGTAAGTTAGAACTGTAAGTAGCGATAAATAAAAAGAAAATTACCAAAAACAAGGTTTTTGCTTGATTTTCCTTGTGCAGTCTACAAATTATTTAGAATGATTAAAATCTAAATGTAAAAAGCAACAATCATAGATGTAAAGGCCTGATGTTAGTAAACGCCTGTAACTCTTAAATTTAAGCACCTGTAATACACATGTAATGGAAACTAAAATAAACTCTTATCTTATCTCTACACATTGCATTTGAACTTAATGTTAATAAACTTGTAAAAACCTACAACGAATCTATATCACAAGAGTTCAATGTGTCACGCACTATCTTCTATAGCATCTTTCATGAGTTTAACATTGGATTCTCCTCACCAGCATCCGAAATTTGTACTGCTTGTACATTATGGAGCAAAAAAAAATTTGCTATTACAGAAAAGAGAATACATATGTTGCGTGCAAATTATTTTTATTCTGTAATGAAGAACGAAGTCCCGAATTCGAAAACTTTCTGTTTTGACTTATAATAGCAACAACCACTTCCAAAAACGCCAATACAGGAGACGTTTTATAGCAGACGGATTTCACTGTACAATTTTTGTGCTATGGCACTAGATAAAAGCAAGCCTTTCCTATACATCTGGGATGAGACTGAGAGTGGCAGAGGCTCCGTTGAAATTGGCTCTACACTATATGATTTTCTATGCCACCAGTTTCCATAAGACACTGCAGAGCATAACTGTAACCTAGTAAGGTTATTTTGTGACGGCTGCGGTGGCCAGAATAAGAACAGTTACCAGGTGTGCAACCTTAAAACGGCTGTTTTTTTATTTAGCAAAACACATTAATTAACGCAGAAAAGTGAAGAATATTTTATTCGAAGTAATTGCCCTCGTTGGCTATACATTTTTCCCATCTTTGAGGCAGATTGTGGATTCCACTCCAAAAAAATTCATCCCTTTGGATAAGAACCACCTATCGAGCCATTTTTAACATCTTCATAAGCAAGCGCGTGTCCCATCGACGCAAACAAATGGTAGTCGGAAGTGGCCAGATCTGGAGAGTTGGGCGGGTGGGGTAGCAACTGCCAGCCAAGTGCATCCAACGTATCCCGGACCCATCTTGCTGTGTGTGATGGTGCGTTGTCATGCTGGAAAATGACACCCTCATGCCGATTCGCGTATTCCGGTCTTTTTTTGTATAATTCACGATCCAATTCGATGATTTGTTGTTGGTAGCGTTGAGTATTGATCGTTTCACCAGGTTTCAACAGTTCGAAGGAAACCACCCCCTTCTGGTCCCACCAAACTCACAGCATTGTCTTTTCCCCGAATCGATTTGGCCTAGCAGACGATGTTGAGGGTTCACCAGGGCCCACCTACGATTTTTTGCGCTTAGGGTTTTCAAAGAAGATACATTTTTCATCGCCAGTGACGATTCGATGCAATAATGATTTTCTGTTGTGCCGATCAAGCAAGATTTCGCACGTGTTCTGGCGTCGTTCCATCTGTCGGTCGTTCAATTGATGTGGCACCCACTTCCCGATCTTTTGGATCTTTCCCATAGCATGAAGGCGTTTCGAAATTGCTTCGCGGCTAACATTCAACTGCGCGGCAAGTTGTTTCTGCGATTGGGTGTCGTCTTCATCCAATAAACCTTGCAATTCGGTGTCCTCAAAAACTTTTGGTCGATTTTCGCGCTACTTGTCGGTGACGTTAAAAATTCCGTCTTTGAACTGCCGAAACCACGTTCTGCGTCGAGGTTCACTAAGTGCATTGTCGCCATAGACCTCCACAAGAATTCTATGCGCTTCGGCGGCAGATTTCTTCCAATTGAAGAGGAATAGCAGTGCTCCCCGGAAATGCTCTTTATCTGGGACACGTTATTGTTCGAAACTGCTGACTTTGTCTTTTGTTTACTCATGACAAAGATCAAATCAATGAGAAAAAATGGCGGGCAAGGTTGGCTCAATTATGGCACCAGTCGTGAACCCTCATTATCCTAGCATTTTACATTGACAATTTTACTTCGGTATAAAACGTTACTACGGAATCAATTTAATACTCTTGAAGCTGTTGATTGTGACCATGAAGGAAATGCCGAAGGAGATGGATATGCTTGGAATTTGACATGGGAGAACTTAGAATTTGTTTTTAGATTTCTGAAGCTACTACATACTAAGATCATCATAATAATTGTTACTTAATAAAAATTGTTCATTCGTAATTTTTAATTATTAATTCTACAATATTCTATTTGAAATTATTTGTGGATATTTGTCATCAAAAGTAGATGTTTGTGTAAAAGTACAAAATGTTTTTATCAAAATTGGATTTATACAAATTGATCCAAGACAAAAGTTTCTATTTACTAGAGTCCTCCTCAAAAGTGTTTATTTACGATTTTTTAGTTTTTTTAAATAACAGGCATAGATTAAAAAAATTTGTCCATCATGATTATCAGGCAGGCAACTACTACTGCAGAAAGATTATTTATATATATACAGTGAAACATCTCATAACCGGACACTCATGGTGCCAGTCTTTTTGTCCAGTTATGAGAGGTGTCCGCTATATAGATATATATGTAGGAATGTGAATGAGAGCGAGAGTGCAGTGTGCATAGTGTGGCTTGGAGAGAAGCGCGTGGGCCAAGGGCAGTCTTGGGTAAGCCGTCGTGCGAGGCCGAACAAATTAGTCGCGGGTTTGTAATATTGATGCAAATAAATAATTTGATTTGCAAATTAACACTCACCCTTAATTATTGTTTTAAATCCAAGGAAATCCCATCCTACGTGGGGGCTCGTCCTAAAGTTTAGAATATAAAATTACACTAGATAGCGGCGGTTAGTGCACGAACCACGCATCTAGTTTTTCTTCGTGGTGCGCGTTTCGAAGTTAGCACGTGTCTTGTGACGAAACGCTGTTCTACATGGCGCTTCGTGGAATATTAAGAAAAGTCTGGTCTTAATATTTTCAACTTTGTGATTCTTCGTGATTTTAGTAAAATTTTAAGAAAATCAGTCTTAAAATTTGGACGCTTTGTGGTCTTCGTGGAAGCTTCAATAGAGCTAATTGAATTTGAATTGAAGCTATATTCGTTGTGGTCTTCGTGTTTCTGTTCGATTTAACTGTAGTGATAAAATTGTGAGCAAAAGGCGCGGCATCGTTTGCAAGTGATCGCGTAAACGAGGTCACTGTGTCAAACAAAAGGGGAAAGCTGTTAATAAGGCCCGCGCGTTTGCAACCACCGTCATCATGGCCGACAAAGCCGAAATGGAAGCCTTGCGCCAACGCAATGCGAAGCAAGCAGCAGCTATAGCAGACTTGCAGAGTACAATATAGGCGCTGCAGCGAGACTTCAACACGCAAATAACCCAGAGTCAAGCAAACTCGGCAGCTGCTTTGCAAGCCGCAGAGTGTGAAAAAAAGCAACCGGAAGCTGCACGCGTAGCAGCAGAGCAAGAACGCGATCGCCTTTCACAAATGGCGGCGGCACAGAGAGCGGAACAACATGCACGGCAAGAAGAAGGAACGTTGCGAGCGCGGCAGCTGCATGGCTTGAAGATGAGCGCCAGCGCGTTGCTGAGATAGCAAAGCGAGCGGCTGAACAGGCTGCATTGTCGGTAATGCAGATCCTGTCGATAAGTAAATCAGGGTCATCTTCGCCCGCGACAGGCTCGGACGGAGTGCTTCAGGCAAATACTTTCGTAGCTCAGCAGCCTGTTGACATATCAGCTAGGCGATTAGCTTTCAATGCCACCGTGGATACATTGCCCAAATTCTCGGCAAATAGTCCGACGCAAACTGTTCAGCGCTGGATTTCGAGGGTCGAGGAAGATGCTCTTGTTAACAGTTGGGATGAACAGGAAAAATTTCTAGCAGCAAAAAGGGCTTTCACTGGTGCGGCTCGTCGCTGGCACGATAGCCAGGACGGTATAAGGAGCTGGGATCTCCTTCAACAGGGTTTGTGGGAAAATTTCGGTCGCCAGAGCAAATCTTCGGACGTTCACGACAGGTTACGCAATCGGAAGCGTAAAAAAGAAGAATCAGTGTTCGACTTTGTGCATGAGATGGAGTATATAGCATCTCAAGCATCGCTCACTACGGATGTCGTCCGTGAATATATAGCAATGGGGTTTACGGAGGACGTGCATGCTCGTGCAAACTTAAGTTCTGCGCAATCCAAGGCGCAGTTCATGGATCTGCTGCTCGCCTACGACAAACAAGGACTGTCGATTCAGCGCGATAACAGCAATTTTCACCGAGGTTATGGAAAGGGTTTCCGTCAGAGAACTTGCTACACCTGCGGAAAACCGGGCCATCTTAGTAGAAACTGCTTGTACGGCAGTTCGTCTCAAAGACGTCGCTTGAAAATGGTCCTTGATCTGACAAACAGTCACGGACTAAAATTCAATTGGAAGAAGTGTCTAATTCTCCCGGAACGTGTTTAATTTCTGGGATATATCGTGCACAAGGGCACGATCACGCCAGCTTCAGGGAAAGTCGAAGCGCTAGTGAATTATCCAAGGCATACCACGCAAAAGCAGCTTCAGAGACTGCTTGGGTTGACAGGATATTTTCGCAAATTTATTAACAATTATGCGAAAATTATAAAGCCGCTAACAGATCTGATGCGCGGCGGTGCAAAATTCACTTGGGAGGCTCCGCAGGAAAAGGCGTTTCAGACGCTAAAACAAGCACTCATGCATACCCCAGTATTACACTTATACAGGCCGGACCGTGAAACGGAGTTACACTGTTATGCTTCCAAGGACGGATACGGAGCTATTTTGCTACAACGGTGCCCGCAGGACCAGGCGATGCACCCAGTTTATTATATGAGCCGCAAAACTACTGCAGCCCAAAGAAAATACCACAGCTATGAATTAGAAACACTCGCAGTGGTGCGCGCTCTGGAAAAGTTCAGGATATATCTCCAGGGGCTGCACTTCAAAATCGTCACTGATTGCAAAGCGCTGCAGCAGACTTTGGACTGCAAGGAGTTGAAGCCAAAGCTCGCCAGATGGTCAATGCTGTTTGAGCTTTTCACCTATAAATTGGACCAAGGATGCAACATGTAGATGCGCTGAGCAGACGGGAGTCGGGATTCGGCTCCAATACTCGACAGGCTCAGGTGAGCTCAACGGCACGACGAGCGATTGGAAGCTATTCGTTCTATTCTCGAAAAAGGCTCTTACAAAAACTATACCCTAGACAACGGGCTCATTTTCGAGAAAACGGACGACAAGAAGCTTCGTGTTGTACCAACTGGTATGCGCGATGAGATCATCAAACGCGCGCACGAGTTTGGCCACTTTTCAGTGAAGAAAACAGTCGAAAAATTGAAAAAGAATTCTTGATAAAAAACATTGACAAGCATGTGGGAAAAATTATTGACTGCTGTGTTCCTTGCATACTTGGAGCGGCAAAAGAGGGAAGGCAGGAAAGATTGTTAAGACCCATTCCTAAAGTTGATGCTCCAATGCATACATGGCATGTTGATCACTTGGGACCACTTCCCTCCACAAATAAGCAGTATGAGCATTTATTATATATTGTGGATGCATTCACGAAGTATACGTGGCTCTTTGCGACAAAAACCAAAAACGCTAAAGAGGCGATTTCCAAGATTGCAGTACTAACTCAACACTTTGAGAGGAAGCACAACGAGAAGAGTTTTTGAATTTTCGAGCAGCGCTTCGCGAGGCAGCCGTGACACAGATTGAGAAAGTTCAGCAAGAGAACAGAAGGACCTTCAATGCACGCCGTAAGCCTGCAACTAGATATGAGATAGGCGACATAGTTGCGATTAAGCGCACTCAGTTTGGAAGTGGACTAAAGTTTGCAATCAAGTTTCTCGGCCTTTTTTCGATTGTAAACATTAATTTTTCCTTTTCTTTTCGAGTAACGAATTTGAAAACCTGTATTTTGATTGTATGCATTTTGTTATAAATTAATGTTTTTTTGCAAATTATTAATGCTTCGCAAATAAATTTTGAACAAGTTAAAAAACGTTTGAGGGCGAGCGAACGTCAGAAATGGCCGTGTAAGAATGAGAGCGAGAAAGTGCAGTGTGCATAGTGGAGAAAAGGGCATGGGCCAAGGGCAGTCTTGGGTAAGCCGTCGAGGCGAGGCCGAACAAATTAGTCGCGGGTTTGTAATATCGATGCAAATAAATAAATTGAGTTGCAAATTAACACTCACCCTTAAGGCGCCGTGTACATCGAAACAGCAAATTCAATGAAAAGTGGCCAGTAAATATAATGGTTTTGTGGCGGCAACACTTCGCCGAATTGTCGCCGGCCGCCGTCCGCTGATCGGGGCGGCAATTCGGACGCGTTGATGTCGCTGCGTCTGCAACATGTGCAGACGTCGCATTTCTTCCAGCGCGATAGCCATGCACGTAACCCGAAACAGATGGTTATCGCAATCGCTGGAAGATATACTCGACCCAGACGCGAGCGCACATGTGCTTCATCAGCACTATGGACATAGGAGCATAGCATGTCTTCCGCCGCGATAGCCATGCACGTAATTCAATACGCATGGCTATCATAAATTCTGGGAACGACATTCTGCTCCATCGCCACATGCACTTGTGCTTAATCAGTACTTTGGCAAGTGCCGATGGAGGACGGATGCATGCCGCCGACGTTCCGATCGAGACAGTCACTTTCGGACTCTCGTCCCAACGACATCGTCGCCCGCGGAAATCTTGTATTCTTTATTCATAAATTGTAGTCAATAAATATTTAATTAAAACCAATCGCGTTTTGAACCCGTAAAGGCCCATAGTTTTTTTACAACTTAATCCTTGTTACGTGCGCCAGGGTTTGTATAGAATTAAATAAAAAATAATAATTCGTGAAAGCAGTTATAAGAAAAAGTTTGCGTGTAGTTTTGAAAAAAAAAATGATTTTCAATATATATATATAACAAATTTTTACCAATCATTCAAATGTTCTTTTGAATGAAACAATTTTAAAAATGTAATATTAGATATTTGTAGCAGATAAAGTATAATAATTTCTTCAACATGAATTCAAAGTGAGTTCACTCGCAGGCAGCGAGCTATGCGCACGTAGGTTCCACGCCCTTTCATATATCCATGATTATGTTGTGCTTTTCGTTATTCCCCTCCGCAAGAAGATAATGAGCATGTAAAACAAGGGATTAGGAATTACGATTTGGGACTGAAATGTTACGAAAGGTGTTTCATTTATAGAATTTTCCGAGTGATAATGGGTAATAAAAATAATAATTCCAAGTGCTCCGTGAAAAGCAGGAAAAATTTCCGAAGGATAAATGTGTCCAAAGCCAGGTAATTTTTTGGGCTAAACTAGAAGACACACTCATACAAATTGCGGACGAACAGCTTTATCGTGTGTCAAATAAACCCCATTGAAATTGGTTTTTCTGCCGGTCTGTCTGCTTCTGTGTCTCTAATCGTTACAAAAATTTTACTCTGCAGGTACTGAACTAATTTACAAAATTTTGCGGAGATTTGTGAAATGTGATAATTTCAAAGAATATTCTGTGGCAAATAGAAGAGCGTGATTATATAAATACAAGAAAGTAATAACAATGAAGTGGCTCTTAGAACCGATATCATAATAATATACTTGCATGAGACTTAAATATTTAATTTTTTAAATTTACAAACGGAAGACAAATATTAGCTGTGCAGCTTTAGTTAAAACTTTGCTGTATCCAAAAAAAATCAGTACTGCTGCAGTTAAGTATGGAATCGAAAATGAAACTACTGCCTTACAAACTGTTTCAAAATATATTTCTAAGGACATAAGCAAAACCGGACTTTGTCTTGATGTATGTCACAGATTTCTGGGCGCATCTCCTGGCGGCAAGACTAATGACATCATCGTTGAAATCAAGTGCCCATATTCGGCTCGCGGTATGCATGTATTAGAAGCTGTTAAAGCAAAAAAAATTTTTTTTGGAAAATTGTGAATGATGAGCTCATCACAAATAAAACTTCTGATTGGTTTTATCAGATTCAAGGGCAGCTTCACATAACAAAAATGGATTTCTGTGTTTTTGGAGTTTGGACCGGAGATGACATTCCTATGAAGGTTGAGATGATCAAACGCGATGATTCATTTTTTAAATCACAAATGGAGCAGCAACTGGAAATTTTTTATTTTAATTGTGTCTTACCGGAATTAATTGATCCGAGACATACTAGAGGAATGCAAATCAGGAATCCAGAATACATTACTGCAGCAATAGTGAAAAATAAAGTGAAGAAACTAAAATCGAATGGCTTGTTGGCAGTTGAGGTATCCGATCACCAAAATCTTTAAATAATGTATATATATATATATATATATATATATATATATATATATATATGTATATATACATATATATATATATATATATATATATATATATATATATATATATATTCATATATATATATACCAGGTCGTTGCATATGAAACCTGAATAATGGAATAGAAGGCAGTAGCTTTAAACTCTGTTACTTTCTACCGCCACAATTGTTGTCATCTTGACTTTTACGTTTAATAAACATTTACTACACGCAACAAGTTAAGGTTCATACGAAAATTTATTTTTTGAGAACGCTGAACACGTCGAATTTTGTGCCTGGAAAAGAGCATTTGCCGGGGAGCTTTGCTTTTTTGCTTTCATCTAAAGAAATAGGCGACTAAATCGCACAGAATGTTGGTAGAGGCTTACGGCGACAATGCTCTTGGCAAATCACAGTGTTTTGAGTGGTGTAAAAAAATCAAAAGCGGAGATTTCAATGTGAACAACGAAGAACGCAGTCGACCATCTCAAAAATTTGAGAATGCGAATTGCAAGCGATATTGGACGAAGACGATACGCAAACGCAAGCAATGATGGCAGCGCAATTACATGTGCACAAGGCGACCATCAGGAGACGTCTGCATGCAATGGGAAAGATCCAGAAATCGGGCAAATGGGTGCCGCACGAGTTGACCGAAAGACAGCAGGAAAGACGAAAAACCATATCGGAGTCCCTGCTATTTCGGTTCAATAGAAAATCGTTTTTTCACCGAATCGTGACTGGGGACGAAAAATGGATATATTTCCAAAATCCTAAGAGCAAAAAGTCTTGGGTTGACCCCGGCCAACCGTCGACATCTACCGCCAAACCAGATCGGTTCGGAAAAAAGACGATGCTGAGCGTTTGGTGGGACCAGGCAGGTGTGGTTTTTTATGAGCTGCTGAAACCGGGCGAAACGATTACCGCACATCGCTACCACCAACAATGAATCAAATTGCCCCGTGCAATTCGCGAAAGAAGGCCCGAATATAAGGAACGACACGATAAGCTAATTTTCCAGCACGACAATGCACCGTCGCACACCTCACAATTGGTGCGTAACTACTTGGAGGCACTCAACTGGGAGATCCTACCATCCCCGCCGTATTCACCAGACCTCGCAGCATCTGACTACCACTTGTTTTCATCGATGGGCCACGCACTCACTGAGCAGTACTTCAATACATTTGAAGGTGTGAAGAAATGGCTCGATGACTGGCTCGCGTCCAAAGGCAAAAAAATTTTTTGGCGGGGAATGCACAAATTGCCCGAAAGATGGGCCAGATGTGTAGCTAGCGATGGCCAATAGTTTGAATAAAATATATATCATGCCATACAAAAAATTTACGATTTTCATTCATACAAAAAATTCCGGTTTCATATGCAACGACCAGGTGTATATATATATATATATATATATATATATATATATATATATATATATATATATATATATATATATATATATATATATGCAGTAAAACCCGGTTAACTGCACATTAATATTGTCGTACAAATATATGCACTTATATGGGTTGTGCAGATAAGCAGAAACCGCATAACTGCATGTTTTGCAGATGTGTGGGTTTTCCGATAACTGCATATTTGTTGCAGTTACGCGGTTGTCGATGAAAAAAATTAAATAAAATTAATTTTAGTATGCGCACTTGTTAGAATTTATCGAAGCTTTATTGTGAGTATATATCAAGATGTTTGTCTTTGTCAATACAGTAATAAAATAACAATGAAAAAAGGTATTTTTTACCGATTTTTCTAAAATTAAGCGTCAGAATTCGGGTTATAAAAGTCACTGAACTTTTTTTTGAACAAAATGACAAAATACCCATGCCTACAAGCTGTTCTACAAGTGACGCAATAATATCAGTGTCAGCTCCTTTCCATTCTGTGTCAGCTCCTTTCCATTCAAAATAGTTCCGCAATACCGAAATCGCTGGTACCGCATCCTGTCTGCTGGGGTGTGTAGATTGTAGGAGTAATCCAACAAACGCATATTCTTCTTCGCTATCATTTTTGCAAGTCTCCAGTGAAATTCCTTCTACTATTCCTTCATCTGCGACATCACCGAAGCATGGAATTTCTGAGTCACACATGACATATTGTTCAAACTGTTCTGTTGACATCGGAACGTCTATTACTTCATTATTTTCTTCAACATTAGAATATCCGAAACCTGCCTTACGAAAACAATTTTGGACAGTATTTGGTGTAACTAGCCATAGAGAACGTTTCGCTTCTTTCAAAGCCTCTAATACAGTCAACGATTTCGAAGATTCCATGAGTGATTGTCCGTTTTCAATAGCTAACAGCTTTCTTCGCAATATATTTTCAATCAAGTTGCAGAGTATTGTGGTTTCGAGGGAGTCGCAACATCGGCGAATGGTGCAAAGTCTCAGTACGAGCATAAAGAACTGTGAATATGTCAGATTTGGTAGGGCGCTCTTAAGTACGATACTCTAACCAATCAGAGAGGTTAGAGTTTAATTGATGGTGGTGAAGCCGAAACAGAAAACACTCATTTAAAAGGAATCTGCCGGATTGCAAAGTAGGAATTTGTAGCAAGGAAAGGCGCTCTTCATATGGCATATATGTAATATTAAATTTAAAGATGAGGAAACGAGTGAATTTGTGCTGTACTGATTCAATCATAGAATCTAGATATTGATAGTGTGGTGACCATACTTGCGAGCAATACTCAAGGATTGGTCTAACGAGGCTAGTGTATAGATTGAACGAGGAAGAAATGTCAGTAAACATATAAGGGGCCTTAATACGTACCCGGAGACGCGAGAGGCGCGAGTTAAGGGCCCACTCAGAGCTGAGCTCACCACAATTTTCGCTTCAAGCAAACTATGACCATGAAAGGCAATGTCGTATCACACTACATCTAAAAAAAAACAAATCGCAAACAACGACCTGACGGCTGAGGGAAGACATAAAAACGAAACCACATCGGGCCACGTGGCTTTAGTCTTTATGAATCTAAATAGAGTTAAGTCCAACAAGTGTATTAATAAAGATATTTTTTATATCATTAGATAACGCATTTTGTTAACTCGCGTGCGGCTATAGCCACAAAGTTAGGCTCAAATTTAAGTTTCGGGTCGAACATTACTCCCAGACAACGATCCTATCTTTGAGCACACAAACATCGTACAGTATTGCGGATTTGAAAGATGCTGGATTATGAGTCGAACAAGTAAGTACCATTAAGCTGACATTACAATAAGTATAAGTACACTTTTCCACGATTAATAAGATTTGTTTCGTACTTTTTGATCAACAATCAAATTGATTAAAGCGCCTATCGCTCTTCTTCGCAGGTCCAACACACGAAACTTCTACATATATAATTTCAATTACAATTCATTGCAAGATAAATCTGTCAAACGTTTATTTTGTGGTTTTTTATTTTATTTTATTAAAAACAGCTTTATTGAATTTCTTGAAAATCTGATGTGCTCATTAAAGTGCTAACACGCCTCGATTGACCCCTCTACGACGTTAACACAATGCTTCTTTCTTTCATTCTTTCTTTCTTTTGGATGAATATGTATGTATATACAGTTGACGCTCGATAATTCGTGGCTCGTTATTTCGTTTCTCGCGATAATTCGTATTAAACTCTCAGTCCCTTGAAAAATCGTGACAATTCGTATAAAATACATGTATTTCGGTCCACTCGATAATTCGTATTTTATTTTGCCGCTCGTGGAAATTTCCTAAGAAACGATCTGCATACAAATGCCTTTCTATTGCACAAAAAAAGAAATTATAGAAGCAATGGCTAATGGAGAGAAACAAAAAAAATGTGGCTGCACGGTTTTCCATAACACCTTCTTCGATTACATCAATTCTGAAAAAAATGTATTCTTTCTGACACTTCAGATAAATGTAAACGCAAACGAGATAAAGGAGCTCATTATCCAGAACTTGAGTCAGAATATACCGATCTCTGGGCATGTGACATGTTTTGAAAGAAAAATCTCGTTTCTTCGGAACTACATTACTTATTCATGATTTTCAAGCCAGTGACAGATAGTTATCTAATTTTAAAATACGAAATAAAATTGCGTTTATAAAAGTTTGCTGTGAAAGTGGCAGTATCGAAGAGCATGTTTGTTCAGAATGAAAACAAAAGCTGAAGGAAATGATTTCCTCATACGACGCACGAGACGTGTTTAATGCCGATGAAACAGGGCTTTTTTCCAGTGTCTCCCTGATCGCACATTATGTTTAGTAAATGAAAAGTGTCATGGTGGTAAAAACAGCAAAGTAAGGGTAACACTCCTGTTCGCATATTTTCTAAGTACATTCAACCCGTGCATTCCCAGGTATGCAACGACCATGCATCTGAGGGAATGCCCAGGTTGAATACCCGCGCGAGCAATGTAATGTGCAAGCATGCACATTACCCAATTTCCGTTCGTACTTTCGCTGACCCGCTTTTGTTTGTTTATTTGCACTTTAGACTAACGAATACTGACCTGCCAGCGGCATTGTGCTGACAGGTCAATTATTGATCTATAAATTAAAGAAATTGACGCCGCTCGCCGGAGTCAATCAAACTAAGCATAGCGTGAATTGCTTGGTTTCATTTGTCGTCCCGATATATTCCTCTTTTCGTTTTACAGCGTATATCGCTCTACAATTTGAGGATTGTAGAGTTAGTTGAGCCTTAACCTTCTCGATATAATTTAAGGATTATAGCGAGGTTTAAGGTACCTGCAATCACTATAATTTGAGGATTGTAGTGCATCTAGGGTATCTCCGCCCCCATCACCAGTGGCAGATACTCCAACAGCATTGGTGAATTATGTCAAGTATAAGACTAAAAATCGAGGGATGCATGCTCCAAGGCAGCTATGCCAGGGGCAAGAATTCCCTCAGTCAAGCCTATTGGCGCTTGCGGTAACACCAAGGTAACGGCGAACAAGCCGGCCCGCACTGTTTCCGGAGCGCCCTCCAACACCGCTTCCACTTCAGGTGTTAAGAAGCAAGAAAACCCCTCAGTCACGGCTTACAGAGACAGAAGGTCTGCCTTCAAAGTCCTGAAAAGGCTGAAAGATTTACCTCCGGCTGGCTTCCGACAGAGCTACTTACGAGACAGCAGGCCAAGTGCACTGCTGTTCGATTAAAAGCCCTGCGACTCTGGCGTGAGGAGAACTTTGGCCACTCCACAATACTACGGAGAGATGGGCCAACGTCAGGGAAAGTGGACCTTGCATCTCCGATTCCCTGTTTTCACCATGGTTTCAGGTCAGTCATCCCGAATAGGGAGGACTGGACCACAAAAAGAGATGGGATACAGGAATCGGTCGACATCTACACTGATGGATCAAAAATGGAGGGAAGAGTTGGCTGTGGCGTGTTCTCAGAACAGCTAGACCTGAAACTATCCTTCCGATTACCAGACCACTGCAGCGTTTTTTAGGCAGAGGTCATTGCAATTTATAAGGCAGTTGACTGGCTGAGAAGTCAGAAAATTTCCATAAGAAATTTAAACATCTTTTCTGACAGTCAAGCTGCTATCCAATCATTATCCAGCGTGCATACTTCATCTAAAATAGCAATGGAATGCCGCTCACAACTGAACGTGATGTCGCTTCACTGTGAAGTAATTCTTTGTTGGGTACCGGGGCATAGTGATATACCTGGAAACTGCGAAGCAGATGCCCTAGCGAGAGCTGGCACCGAGCTTCAGGAATATACACTTGACCCCGAAGTCGGCCAACCTCTAGCTTCCATAAAGCTAGGATTTAAGCAGCACTACGTGGAGGCTGCGAATAGGGCCTGGCTGCTCGAAGAAAGCTGTAGCACAACCAGGCAAACTTGGCACGCACTGTGCTCCAAACGCAATAAGCGGCTCCTCAATATAAGCCGCGAAACCCTGAGTTCCGCCGTTTCCGTACTAACGGGACACTGTCTGATCGGCAGACACGCAGAAAGATTGGGTGTCCCTTTCAATGATTTCTGCCGAAGTTGCAGATTGAAGGAAGAGGAAGAAACTATTAAACACTTTCTGTGTGAATGTCCGGCGCTGTCCAGGAAGCGCATGCAAATCTTGGGCACGCCCTTCCTGGACAACCTCACGGAAGTGGCTGATCTGAAAAATGGCTGCATAGCCGGCTTTATTCGAGAATCTGGATGGTTCTCGTCATCCCGCAGGTTCTGGTGCCGCCCTTAAATTCTGTGGTATCACAATGGGCCTCTCGTGGCCTAAATGAGCTACCTTTGGATAAAAAGGGGCTGCCACTACAACCAACCAACCAACCAAGACTAAAAAAATGTACCAAATTTAGAACCTATGCTATAAAGTAAAGAAAAATATCTAATTTTAAGATGTTGATTAATAAAACTTGATCTATATATTACATTATATTTGTTTGATACGACCATAACTCATTGGAGTATTAACTGTATCTATATTACAAAATAACATTTATTTAAATTAAAGGGTCCATTTGGATCCACGATTGCAGTTATGTTGAATAAAATATCGATTCCGGTTACGGGCTGAGATGCCAAAAAATGGCAATGAGAAAAGAATTTTTTTTTAAACTTTTAGAAGAAATTCTTTATAGTACAATAAATGAAAAAAAATGTTATATATAATATATGTAATGATAGTATAAAAAAAACAAAATTACAAAACAGAAACTGTTGGCAACATCATTTACTCTGTTTTGCACTTGTTGAATATGAGAAATTAAAGTAGGATGTGGTCAACTGAGAAATTTCAAATTTACGTTTTATGTGAATGGTAGCTTGGCATCTACTGACAGTCATTATTGTTGACATGTGCGATTGTTCATTATAATTTTCTTATCAGCGTGCTATAAGAAATTACTTTAAAAAAGGCAAAATAGTGAAAAAATGAAGAAAAATAACAAACAAACCGAAAAAACTATAAAAAGTTTGACTAAAAGTGGACACTCATCTAGAATAATTGCTGAGGAAGTTAAGTGAGGTTGCTTCACGTGATGGAATTTGGGGCCTCATGTCAAAATTAATGACATAATGAAGAAAGAAAACTGCCTCCAAATTCTTCAAACAAATTTCCCTGATTTAATTGACCACAGCGCTTATCCCGAGTACGAAGTCATTTTTCAACAGGACGGAGACTCCAAAACACGGCTAAAGTTGTCCAAAATTGTTTGTCTGGACAAAGGTTTCAGGTGATGAAATGGCTTGGACAAACTCCAGACTTTAATCTCATCGAGGACTTGTGGTCTATATTGAAAAGGCGGTTGGGACAGTACATTCGAGCGCCTACCAATATCGAGCAGCTTTGGAACCGTGTAAAAGTAGAATGGGATCGCATTCCATGTGAATTCAAAGAGAAGCTGGTGGAAAGTATGCAAAGGGATATGAAAAGCGCAATTTAATATAAAGGACTATGGATTTCATACTAAAATTATTCTTTATAATTACACCAGACAAAAGTGCAGAACTTAGTAACACCTGAATTGCCTTATGCTTTTATGTAGATTTTTGTTTTTGTTTTTGTGGTGCCATGCTTATATTGACTATTAAATTTTTTCTCCAGTGGAATAAAAAATAATTGGTGAAAATTCTATAAAATTTGTTTTATTATTAATCAGCTTATTAATATATATATACATATATATATATATATATATATATATATATATATATATATATATATATATTATGTATATACATAGCTCCTAAACAGCTGGACCGATTTGAATGAATTTTTTTTTGTATGCGCTTGGGTGGCGCCCTGGATGGTTTAGATTCACAAATCAGCACAGCAGATGGCGCTGCAGTCGGTATCTAGGTTATTTATTTATACTGCAACTAAACGGCTGGATCGACTTGAATGAATTTTTGTGTTGTAGTGACGTTATATTTTAAATTTAAATATAACGAACTGATACTAGACAGTTCGTTATGACATGGTAAAATTAGTGTAAGAAGAAGAAGACGAAGTTATATTGGACAGAGTTGATGGATGGACGGCGAAGAATGGAGTCGTCATAAATGTAGTGTTCTTGTAAGGATGAAGATTCATTTTAAAAATCAGCCAACACTACAGTGTATGCATTCATTCATTCATTCATTTTGTGTCTGTATTCATTCAATGCATTTAATTTTTTTGTACGCTGTGTTTTGATATTATATGTATCGCATTTACGTAAATATTGAGCATATTATATTCAGATATAAGTTACGTGCATAGGATTTCGATTATTTTTCGACATTTTAATTCGAGTGTATTATATTATTATTATTATTATTATTATTTCTACTGTTAGAATTGTTTTTTTATTCTGTTTTGCTTATTTCGATAGATTACCATCGCAAGAATGCCTGTACAAAATTTCAAACCGATTCATCGCTTCGATTTCATTCTCTGACTATATTTCAGTGCGCGCGTCGAACGGTATTTTTCTCCCTCTTACGCCGCGCGAGCAACCTTGAACAACTGCTTTGTATAACAATGGTCTCTCCCGAACATCTGGCGTTTTGAAATATGTTATCCCACCATATATGTTCTGTTTACGTGTATTTCGGATATATTTCATCAGTACATATTCGAATATTAACCTGTGAGCATCGTGTACTTTCAATCATGGCTTTTTATAATCAAAAAGGAAAAAAATCATACCGAAAAAGAAAACGCGCTGTTAGTGGAAATCAATTTGATAGTTTAGAAACCGTTAAAGATATTAGTACATTTCCAAAAAATATATAACAGATCTGTGCTTGAAATTAATGTTGATCCATCGGCTGTTTATTCGATAATAAACTTTTCCCTTGTTTTCGGGACATTACAAAGCGTCTTCAAGAGAAAATCCAACCAACAGTCGATATAATGAAAACAATTATGTACAGCCAGCAAGAGTTGAGGTCGTGAATAATAGACATCAAGAACATACGCAAATTGAAGGATTCGCAAGGAAAACCGCAAGATATTACGACCAAAGAAGATACGAACCCCCAAAATATCAAAATCAATCAAAAAGCTATGATTATCAAAGACGGGATAATTATTTTAATCCGAGAAACCATGGAACTCAGATATCGCAGAAAGACGCAACAATGGTTTCAAGAATGGATGTTAACTGGAATGAATCGGAACACGAAATACAGCAGTTGTGTAGCGAAATAGACCAAATCAGAAAAGAACTACGGTAACCATATTTTCGACTATCAGCGTCGGAGCAGCAGGAGAGACCGTAGCCAGCAAACTACCGCTGATAACAACCAACATAAATGGACACCAAGCAAAAATATTAATATATACTGGTGCAACGACAACCCTATGTAATATGTGTTGTTTTAAATTCATGTCTAAAGAACGATATGATAACTTTACCTATTTTTCAGCGACAAGCGCTAAGCACAATGGCACGCGAAATGCCTATATTTCTAAGGATCTGGGATTAAGGCTGGTACTGCCGAATATGGCAGGAGAGCTACTTGAGTTCAAAACACTTGCCGAATATGGCAGTTTGGTTTCTGAATTAACTCTAATTTTATTTCTAAATCTACAGCTCTTTTATACAAAAATCTATATACAGAAAACTTACTCTAAAATTAAAAGTAGGGATGTAAATCTATGTACATAGTTTAAGAAATCAATATCATGCATAGGACGAACAAATCGCGTTCCCACGGATAGTCGTGGTCATTAAGATCCAAATTTTATGAGGTCATCACACTCGTCTAGACGCTGACCAGCCATGAGCCACTTAGAGCATTACGCTGAGCAATGCATGCACGTGGGAATTGTGCATGCTCGATCTAAATATGTCCTTATGGCTGATCGTCATTATGAATGATATATGACGTCTAGACAGAGTAAAGTGTACTCTTAGTACACTACACCTAATTGAAGAAGGGTTTCCTGCAATAAACCACATATATGAAATCACACCTCGAATATAATTTACTCGGACCTAGACGATACCTTATATAATAAGCTTTAATTGAAATTAAAGGAAACGTTCGATAATAGTTATAAATTTATTAAAGTAACTCATAAACTCCATGACCTCCAAACGGAAAATGAAGCAATACACCAAATCCACATGTACCAAACTAGAGAAATAAGACATGGAGGAATTGAAAAAACTTTAAAAGGAGTACTCAAATACTTCTACTATCCTAATTTTCAAAGTTTGGTGACGCCCTATGTCAACAATTGCGATGTCTGTAATGAAATTAAACATTCCACTAAGCCTATTACACCAAAATTTAAAATAACGGAGACCCCCGAAGACATTAATCAAATTTTTCATTTAGATATTTTTTATATTGATCGCATAAAGGTTGCAACTTGCATCGATAAATATTCAAAGTATGCAGCAGTGATCCCTATTGCAGACCAATCTAAGCCTACTGTTAAGGGGTGCTTATTATTCTTTATATCATGCCTAGGCAAACCCAACAAAATAGTCGCTGACAACGAATTTAACACTTTTTTCATAAAGGAACTTTGTAATAATCATAACATTGAAGTACATTTCATATAACCGTACTCTCACACTGGAAATAGCGATGTAGAAAGATTGCATCATACACTCGCTACCAAATATAGAGCAATCGATTCAAATGAATCTCTCAAATCACGCATATTTACCTCATTATTTTTCTATAATCGTCAACTTCATTCTTCAATTAACGACAAACCCTTCAACGTTCACCATGGCTTGATCGACAAAACAAAATTTTTGAAACGGGTGCAGTACAATAAAGATAAATATATCGATAAATTGAATCAAACGCGTGAAAAATATGAAGAAAATAGGACAATAGGCTATGTCAAAACGCCTAATCGTACTTCTAAACATATGCCTAAATATAGGAAACGTATTTTAAAAAAACATTGCCCATACTAACATTAAACGACCCAAACGCCTTGTTGTTTCAGATGAAACATTATCACGAAACAATGCTCGGACTATCAAATGTACAAGCTCGAAGTAAATTAAAACTTTTAACCAAACACTTTCCCAGTTTACAACATGAGCATAGCGACTTAATTAATAAAAATGATAACAAGTTAGCCATTCAATTTACAAAACAAAAAGAAATCAGTGAAATTTTCGCAAGACATTGCTTAAAAACCGTATACAAATCCTTCAAATTGATTTCAAACAATTTTTCTATTGCATTAATTATTATCAACGAAACGATATTCATTTTAAATTATATATTTAAAATTTAAAAATACCGTAATTCGTCTAACATATGATAAAATCATTAACTACATCAATGCGGCAAAATTTCGAATTATGTCTCGATCAATTCTCGATCGCGCAGAAATTGAACAAAATTTAATAGGTTTCTATGGACTCCAGGGGCTATATATTCCAATATTCGACAAAAATCCATTGTATCATACTTAATATTCCTATTCTTTACAATAAACCAGTTCCTACCTATTATTTACACACTATAATTACCCCACACTTTACGAAATTTGATATTCCAGATCAAATCGTACTCAAATTTAATTATCACTATTTTTCTCTCTCGAGAATACGCATATACAACATCTGAAAAATCCAATTGATTATGAACATAGCTGTGAGTTTATTATTGTTAATATTCTCAATCAAATAGTAGAAATTGAAAATGAAATTTTACCTATACAAAACTTTTTCGGCAAAATAAAACATAATTGTAAGGCAAAAATGTTCAAAACAATTCCTAATTTTGTAAGAAACTTTAATAACTATATTGCATAATTAGACCATAAGTTATATACAAATAAAATTATAAAATTTAGTCATAAAGTTGTAATGTCACCAGCAATTCACCAGTAAATTTCACCATTTACGAAATATCTTAGGAAGATATTACCTTATAAAAAGCTTAAAGTATTGTAGAAGCAAAATTATTTGAATTCAAAAATAAACGCGTGTAGATAAATACACATATATAAAATGTAAACGTCATTCGATTCGAGTAAATGTAAACTCACCCGCGGAACATCTTGCACAAAATTTTTGAGTCAAATACGTAAAAGAACAGCAGAAAATTATGTTACCGGAACCAGGAGTTTCAGTCTAACGGTGGGGAAGTTACCGTAACCTTCCACATATTATTACTCTAAAGCCCATCACGGTAACACTTCTAATCTCACTCCACGTAATAATTCATATGTCGATAAAACTCAAAGTCTTATCGACGCACAAGCAAATTGTCCCTTTTTTCATGCATTCATAATTCAATTTGTTTATGAATCTCCGAAACGTTTTCGAGACATTAGTTTCACGCAACATATTTGCATCTCGTATTTCAAACTCTCGATTGATCGTAATTTTCCCTAGATCATAAAAATACAAGATCGTTCGTAGAATTTAAGGACGTAAACTAATATATAAGATATTTTATTGCTTTGGTGACTAAAATATATGTTTACTTCAATATAAGTAGAAGATAAGAAATATTATAAAAGGAATAGATACGAATAAATCTAGGCTTCTTGTCCATTCACGGTTCAAACCAGCCAGGTCACGTAAAGACCTTGTCTTGTTATTATCTTATAACATAACTTGCATCACTTCTTCGCCTTGCGTTTTAATATGAGTCACATTCACAAATTGTAATCGGTGCTATGAACAAACAATGCCAACACTGTCATGCACTCAAATACAAAGGTGAATCGGCCGGTTTCTGCTGCGCTTGTGGAAATGTTGTATTGCCACCATTGACTTCGCCGCCAGAACCATTGAAAGCAATATTGGCTGGAGCTACATCTCAATCTAAATTGTTTTTGCGTAAAATTCGGAAATTCAATTCGTGCTTTCAAATGACATCATTTGGAGCAACAAAAATCGTTCAGAATGAGGATGGTCGCAATTTTCAATCAACGTTAAAGATTCAGGACCAAGTGTATGGGTGATGAGGAGCTATTAAACGCACGCTGCCAGTACAACCATATCGAGCAAATGGAGGAGCGAGAAATTGTGGGTATTTTAGAACCGTTTTTACAGAATCACAACCAGTTGGTCCAGCTGTTCAATACCGTTTCAAACAAACTGCAAAACGACAACTATACGATCGTCATCAAAGCAGACAAAGTACCTTGTCACTAAATCATAAGTGACCAGCTGTGGTGTTATTTCCTCCTCGCTTCTATCTTAATTTCACCTATTTTTCGCGATCGCTTTAATTGGACTGCTAGTGTATCGGAAATGTAACCTTTTGTGCTTCGTGATTCGCTGTCAACGAGTCGAAATTTATTTGCATCGGGTCGTCAATAAACATTATTATTACCCAGCAGTAGAGCTGTGACAAACCGCATGTACTCGTTACTTAGTAACGGGTACATCGCCTGGTTCGAAGTGTCGAATCGTTACTTTCGAATACATTTCGTTACTCGTTTCGTTACTTTCGTTACTTCTGCATGTACGACTCAAACGATAGAAATACGATTTGGTTGTTATCAGCACATTTGTGCGGAACAGCACATTTGTGCGGAACAACACAATCGTAAGTGTGCTCGGAGGCAAGCGGCGATACATTTGAAGTGAATTTGGTGTCATAGTTTATAAATTGGTATGTTATTTGATGTACTTGTTCCGCGTTAGCAGGTTTGATAAAACTTGAGAATAAGAACCGTTTGCAAGCAATTCTTGATAATTTAAAGATAAATGCGGTTGTGAAGGCGAATTCTTTGAAGTATTTAAATCACCAAAACACCGTTAATAGTTGATAATTGTGCCTTTAGCTGATTTTTAAATAAAAGCGTTAACTCTTATTTGTAATTTGTATTTGGTTCATTAATATCTCCGTAAAAGTGCATTAAATTTTTTATGAGATTTGCAAAATGTCGCATGACCTGAAGACTAAATATGTACAATGCTTTTTGTTGTTTCTCGATTCTTTTCACCTCACTTATACGATACTAAATTACCTAGCCAAAAATTCACAAAATTTAAGTTTTCTCAATGAGATTATTCATTAATTTTATCTCTTAGATGTCATGGACATGTTAACATTCTATTTATTTCTTGTATGGAATTCATGTGTTACATAAAATGCCACGAACGAAATTACTATATGAGGGAATATTTTAAATTGCACGAATCATACGAAAAGCATGTACGCACTAGTTCCATACGGTTCGAAAGTAACGATACTTTGTAACGAGTACTTTTGCTTCAAGTAACGAATACATACGGGTACAAATTTTTTCGTTACTTTTACAGCTCTACCCAGCAGTGCTCCCACTGCGTTGCGTGAAAGTGGTGGATATAATAACGGCTTATCAAGGTCGACATAACTTGACAACTTTTATCGGTTTTACACTTCAGCCTGGAACTAGGCAATTGCTTTGGCTAGTGTTTTAACCCTTAACCCTTTTAACTTCACTTTGGTTTTTGACTCGCCCCCATATGGGTCCACATGTGCGCTCTGTAATCATCCAGAATCTACGCGTTCGCGATTCATCATGTGTGATGGCTATTGTGGCAAAGCATTCCATGCGAAGTGCTTGAGTATTAGCTCTTCCCCGGTTGAGCTTATCTCCAAGCATCCTAACAATATTTCCAGCACTCCGCCTCCCTGGCGTCTCTCAAGCAAAGTTTCGATTCTCTAACTGCCTCGTCAATTCCACCACTTGTGTCTACTGTAAGTACTGGTGTACACTGCTCACCTTTAAACCGCGAAGTGGTTCCAAAACCATTTAATACTGTTCTCAGTACATCAGAGATTGGTCCAGCATCTACTGCATCATGTACTAGTGAAAGTGGCCTGCTAATATCACCTTCTGTGCATCCAATTAATATTGCAGCGTCTAATGTAACAACTGCTTGTATCACGCCGGCATCACAATCACACAGCGGTGTGGTTCCGCCGCCAGATAAATCTAGTCTCCGCTCAACAGGGATTATCTCCTCAAATTCCCAATACGTTTCGGTGGACAGCGGCTCTATAGCTTTGTCGTCTATCAACCGAGACAGCGGAGCTGTACCCAAGCTTAGTGTTGCGAGTGAAACGAATTCAACGGTACCAATATCTTCTCTCGATGACTTGCCTGCCGAAGACGATCTTCGTGCTGTTACTCCACCTCTGCAAGTTTTTATTTCTCGACTTGCTTACAACACCTCTACGGATATGGTCGTGAACCACCTCAAACGTAAGCTTGGTTCCTCTTGTCCCATACTTGAGTGTCGAAGGCTTACAAAAGATAACCTTCCACATCGTCTAATTGCGTCTTTCAAATTAATCGTTCCCGCTGAGTGTACTGCCGTTCTGGATGCTAGCGTATGGCCTGCTGGTGCTCTGATCAAACGTTTTGCTCCGCTGAAAAGAATTTTTTTCCCAAGGTGACTCATCTCGGCGCGCATGTTTAACTAGTTGTAAATTTGACAATTCTGCTATTAGTATTTATTATCAGAATGTACGAGGCTTACGAACCAAGTTACATGTGTTGAACCTTTCGTGCTTACTAGGCAATGAAACTATTATTTGCTTAACTGAAACTTGGCTGCATTCCGGGATCTATAATCCAGAATTGTTGCATAATTACAATGTTTATCGGAAAGACCGTGATCGCGTGCTCTCTAATAAATCGGACGGTGGTGGAGTCTTAATAGCTGTTAAGATTTCTTTCCCCAGTTCTCTTTGTGAAGACTTCTATCCTCCTTCTCCTATCGAATGTGTGCTCGTCAAAGTTTATGCTTCTACATCTGCCCCTTTATATGTATCCTCTACTTATGTTCCTTGTAACTCTCCCACCGAGCTCTATGAGTCTTTCTTTTTCTCTCTCAGCTCATTTTGCCTATCTGTTAATCCTTCTTCTCGAATAATTATCTGTGGTGACTTCAATCTCCCATCTTTTGATTGGCAGTTTTCCCCTTGTATTCATATTATTTCTTCTAATAGACAATCTAACCTTCTTTCCAACTTTCTATCTTTATCTTCTTTCTCTCAATTCAATTATGTCCTGAACTCTAATGGTCGACTTCTTAACCTTGTTCTGTCTAATATAGACCATGACAATTTGTCACTGATTCAATTTTTGGAAGGCGAATTACGTTGCTTTGTCGAAAGAACTCAGTTCGTTGAACTGGGCTTCTTTTTTCTTTAACCTTGGCTGTGAAGATGCACTATCTAAATTTTACTATCTCCTCTATGACCTTATTTCGCGCTTCACTCCTTACCATATTCGTACTACGACCAGTGATCCTCCATGGATGACCAGGAACGTCTTAGCTGCCCTCAGACTGAAAGATCGAGCTTATCGTCTCTTTAAATCTAGCAGAACTCCTGAAAACTATACTGCTTTTTCTAGGCTCCGCGCTTCAGCGAAGTCGGCAATGAAAAGTGCTATGCGTAATTATTTCGTTAATGTCGAAAATTCGCTACACTCAAACCAAACCAAGCCGTTTTGGTCCCATATCAATTCCCTCAAGTCTTCCTCCAGAATTCTCAGTACTGTTTCATGGAACGGTGAACAGGGTTCGACTCCGGAACAAATCTGCGAAATTTTTGCTGCCTTCTTTTCCTCAATTTATCCTCCCTCCTCTCTCCAACATACTGCTACTGATATTCCTTTTCACTTTCCACCTATTCTCAATTTTATTTCCACAAACCCTACTGAAATTCAAACGTTGATTGATTCGTTGGACTCCAGCGTAGGACCTGGGCCTACAATCAAATCCCGGTTGTCGAAGAAGACATCCCGAAAACGGCAATAACAACACCTTTCGGCCTCTACGAGTTTCCCTACATGGGCTTTGGATTGAGAAATGCAGCCCTGACTTTTCAACGCTTTATTGATGAGGTTTTACGAGGACTAGATTTGTTTTAAATATATAGACGACATTTTAGTCGCATCAAAAGACGAAGAAGAACACAAGTCACACCTGCTCAGGGTTTTCGAGCGATTCAAGCAATACGGTATCGTTATCAATCCGTCAAAGTGCATTTTCGGCGCATCCGAAGTATCTTTCCTAGGATATTTGGTCAACAGCAAAGGCATTCGACCTCTCCTAGACAGAGTCAAGGCTATTAAAGATTTTCCGTTGCCGCAAACCGCCAAGCAATTGAGAAGATTCATTGGCATGGCGAATTTTTACAGGATTTGCATGCCAAAAACCGCAGACCACCAAGCGCCACTCAACAATCTCTTTCATGGCAAGGTTAAGGGCAACACAGCCGTAAAATGGACACCAGAAGCCAAGGAAGCATTCGAACAACTTAAAAAAGGTCTATCAAAAGCCACGCTGATAAACTACCCGAAGCCAGATGCATTTTTGGCCCTTGTGTGTGATGCATCGGACATAGGGGCTGGAGCAACCTTGCAGCAAAAATGTCAAGGTAACTGGGAACCGCTCGGTTTCTTTTCGATGAAACTTAGTGAAACCCAAAAATTTTACAGCGCATTCGATCGTGACTTGTTAGCAATATATTTAGCAATACAGCACTTCAAAAACATGCTCGAAGGCAGGCACAGATCACAAGCCAATCACTTTTGCGTTTAACCAGAAACTCAACAAAGCCTCACCGATGCAGCGCAGACAGCTTAGTTTTATCAGCGAATTTATCACCGATATACGGCATGTATCAGGTATCAACAACATTGTGGCCGACACACTTTCAAGGATCGAAATCATAAACACGCCGACTCTCGATTACAAAGCCATCGCTCGATCACAAGAACAGGACATCGAATTACATTCTATTCTGCAAGCTCAAGACACATCACTAAACATCAAGAAGGTCAAGATTCTCGAGACAGACACGGAAATATTTTGCGACGTCTCGACTGGATCACCAAGACCTTACATAACATCAGCATTTAGGAGAGTAGTTTTCAATTCAATGCACAATCTCGCGCATCCAGGAAACAAAGCCACGGTCAAACTCATAGCTCAACGTTATGTATGGCCGTCAATTAAATCCGACTGCAGAAATTGGGCCAAATCTTGTATTCAATGCCAAAAATCGAAAGTTACTCGTCATGTTTCAGCACCGCTACAGGACTTTTCACCATCTGGACGATTCGAACATGTCCATGTGGACATAATTATAATGCCATATTCTGCTGGTTATAGGTACTGCTTGACGTGTATAGATCGCTTCACCAAATAGCCCGAGGCATTCCCCATCACGAATATGGAAGTCGATACAGTTGCTCGAGTTTTTTATAAAAACTGGATCTGTAGATATGGTACACCATTACGCCTAACTACGGATCAAGGACGTCAATTTGATTTGCACCTGTTCAACGCACTCGCAAAGTTGACAGGTATGGATCATAAAAGCACGACGGCGTACCATCCTCAATCCAACGGCATCGTCGAGAGATTTCATCGACAGTTAAAAGTTGCCATACGCTGTCACCAAAACAACAGTTGGACCGAGATTCTTCCAACAGTACTACTAGGAATTCGAGCAGCCTGGAAAGAAGGAATAAACTCAACAGCTGCAGAATTCGTTTTCGGTGAGTCATTACGTTTACCAGGTGAATTTTTGGCCCCTGACCAATTTCCAAGCGATGCTCCTGAAGACTACGTCAAGGAATTGCGACGCCACTTTAAAGAGCTTCAACCAGAAAAAACAAGGCGACACGGTGAAAAGAAGACATTCATTTTCAAGGACTTGGCTACGACCGATTATGTTTTCGTGAGGCATGATGCAATGCGGAATTCCTTGCAAATACCTTACGATGGCCCATACAAAGTCATCGACCGGAGCGACAAAACGTTTACCGTTCAAATCAAGGAAAAAAATCAGAAGATCTCGATCGACAGACTTAAACCAGCTTATATAATCAACGAAGACATAGAAGATGAGCAAAACATACCCTAAGCTTTGGACATTCCTTTTCAAATATGACCGCAACCGCAACAAGCACCATTACCACAAAAACCAAGACCGCCACCCGACTTGCCACCACAACCACAACACCAAGTGGAGGATCAACAACAACCACGGCGCTCGGAACGTCATGTACGTTTTCCAGACCGGTACCAGGCAGGCTGTAATTGAAATTACGATTCCGTCACTGGTAAGGGGGTGATGTGGCGACCAACCTAATAAAATCAATATAAAAAATAATAAAATAGCGGAATAGCGGTATAAATATGAGCACGCAAGTGGCAAGCGGTATAAATATGAGCCCGCAAGTGGCACTCGCACAGTATATCCGAAACAACCGACGCGTCAGCACCACGGTCCGCTTCGCGCACGAACATTGAATACATAATAACCTTGAACGCCACATGCTATTTTCTTTATATACTTGTTTTCATTAAATATCAACAGGTTATGGGCCCAGTGTGTCCGATTAGTTAAAATCAGTGAACAAAAGTTACTAAACTCAGTGTTATATACGTTTGCAAGGCTGCACTTAACCTCAACCGCAACGTGCGGCTAGATCAAAATTAATTCTTCTTGTGGATCCTGTGAATTATATTCATATTCAAGAATCAAGCACTGCAAAGGAGGTTTGGAATAACTTATCCCGTGCTTTTGATGACTCAGGACTAACACGCCGGGTTGGTCTACTGCGAGACTTTTTCAATACTACTCTAGCAGGATGTTCAAATGTGGAGGAATACGTTAGTAAAATTATGACAACAGCACATAAATTGAGAAACATTGGCTTTCATGCAGACGACGAATGGCTTGGTACACTTCTATTGTCCGGCCTTCCAGAGAGTTACAAGCCAATGGTAACAGTAATTGAAAGTTCAGGTATAAAGATTAGCTCCGACTCAATAAAATCTAAAATTCTACAAGATGTCAAAGCTTCATAATAAAAACAAAAAATTTTCAAAAGGCCCCGTTGTTATACTTGTAACAAATATGGTCATTAAAGTCCTGACTGTAAATCAAAACCCAACAAGAATCAGAAGAATAAAGAAAGTAAACAGAACCAATCATCCTATGCAGCTGTATTTATTGCTTCTTCTGGTTACTCTGATGACTGGTATGTTGATTCCGGTGCCTCAGTACACAGACCAAACATAAGAATTTGTTTATAGAAGAAACAAATCCAGATATAAAAACTATTAAAGTTGCAAATAACAAATCATTATCCGTTCAAAGCTCCGGAAAAATAAGCTTATGTGTTCATAATGAGAGAGGTCAACAAAACGAAATATTGTTTACAAATGTGCTCTATGTGCCTGAACTAGCTACAAACCTGCTGTCAGTTAGTCAAATAATTAAGAATGGTGGCCAAGTAAAGTTTAGTAAGAATGGCTGTATTATACTAAACCAAAACAATGTCATAGTAGCAATAGCAAGCTTGATAAATAATATGTATAGCTTGAACATGTTTGCAGCACATGCATGCATATCAGATGTTATCAAGCAAAGGATGGGTCATATAAATTTTCAAAGCTTGAGCAAATTGACTGAGAATACTGCTGACCCAAAGCTTGGTATACAAGTAAGTAATGTGAAATGTATAACGTGTCAGGAAGAAAAACAAACACGTTTACCATTCAAAAGTCAAGGGTCTCAGAGTAAAGACCTGCTTGAACTAATTCACTCCGACATTTGTGGACCAATGGAAACTCAGTCATTCGGCAAAGCTCGATATTTTGTGACATTTCTAGATGATTACTCAAAGAAGATATTTGTATATGTAATGCATAACAAATCAGAAGTCCTAGAAAAATTTATTGAATTTAAAAGGTTAGTTGAGAATCAGTTAAACCGTACAATTAAAACTCTCAGAACTGACAATGGACTTGAATATGTAAATAAAATTTTTTCAAACTTTCTCAAAGATACTGGAACCATACATCAGACGACCACACCTTACACTCCAGAACAAAATGGCACAGCCGAACGAATGAATAGAACCTTGATAGAAAGAGCAAAATTCATGATGTTGAATGCCAACCTACCTAAAATTTATTGGGCTGAAGCAATCCATACGGCTGCTTACATTATCAACCGCTCTCCGACTAAATCTCTGTGCTATAAAACACCAGAAGAGATGTGGACTGGACAACAACCCAATGTCAGCCATATGAGAACATTTACCAAAAGATTGACATTTCATTATACTCTTTTCAATTTTGTTACATTTACATTTAGGTTTGAGGTAACGCTGTTTTTTCAGTACGGCATATGCCCATTTTCCTTTCAACTTCTTCGTTCCATCGTACGGTAAACCCTTCACTCTCTTAGCCTTATTTAGTTGATCTTTCCATGTATGATCCCTTACTAAATGATATCGTTTCCTTCGAACAGGTTTACTTGAAGAATCTGTGGAAGAAGCACTGCTGTCAATATCTGCATTATCACCATTCGAAACACAAATCTGATATGATGATAAAATGATGATTCCGAAAAATCCTCGTTGGAGTGGGAATGAGGTACTTCTTCTAAAATAATTGAAGTAAAATCTCTAAAATTGCTCAAAACAGATGCCAGTGTCGGAATATCTGATTGAAATAATTCTATTTCGTCGCCCGAATCCCTTTTCATGTTTGGATATGGTATACTGAAAAAAATTAAAATGTTCTAATACTTGTGTTTTTACAAAATAAAGCGATTTTCCGCAAACTCTAATCCCATAAACATGATCAACAATACAGGCAATTGGTGAACATAAAAACCTGTAGCTCTTGTTATACAAAAGATAGCAATCATTTAATTCAATTTGTTGCGTACCCATCATTAGTATATTCAAATTATCTTCGCGCCTTTCCTGCCCGAAATAACTAATTCCGTAAAATACCTACCTGACAACGATTGGCTGAAAGTATAAAGCTCGCCAAGTTCCGAAAAAGCTATTAAAACGCGTCGTCTCGCTCCAACCCTCGGATCGTGCTCGAGCTTTCGCGAATACGAGTGAGCGATCATGCCACGCTACGCGAAAGTTAGATTCTGGAATGTTCGACACGCCGAAAATGTAGGGAGTGTGGAGTTGCGATCGGGAGTCCAGCGAAAGAGGACGGATTTTGTTTTGGGAGTTGAATTTATTGAAAAATTGTGGAGAAGGAAAAAACGGAGGAAGCTTTGCTGGTGGAAGATAGCGGTTGTGAATTGGAAACCGAAACGTCGCCCGCTTCCTCGTGAATTCGAAGGAGTCGGAAAAGCAGCGGCTGATGGCAATAACGAAGTCACGGTCGTGTTACGGAGCCTACCTAATGCGGCGCTTTTCCGAGTCGAGGTCGATACGGTGCCCGGATATTGCAATTTCATTATTGGAGGTTGAAAATCCAGCATTCGATTGCAGCCAAGTCGACAAGTATGACATTTTTGACTCTAGCAAGATGCTTCAAGGAAAGTGTCGAGTGATGGAAATGCAGCAGGCTGCACAGACACTCATAGCTCACGCAGCAGCCAGCGGTCGGTCATATTGATTGAATTTGTGAAATTGTACTTCTTTATTAATTATCGACTTTGTGAAATTGTACTTCTTTATTTATTATCGACTTTGTGAAATTGTTCTTCGTTATTAATTATCGAATTTGTGAAATTGTACTTCTTGCTTGATTATCGACTTTGTGAAATTGTACTTCTTGATTAATTATCGACTTTGTGAAATTGTACTTCGTTATTATTTATCGTATTTGTGAAATAGTGAACGTAAAACGTAAAAATAATGTTCCGAGAGTTGCAAATTGTTTTTTTTTTCGTTAATAATTATAACCAATAAGATATGGTTATTTAAATAAAAAAATGGAATAAGTAGAGAGAGAAACAAGTGATGTGATTTTTTTCATTGGTGACGCTCGTGAGGATGGGTTCCAGTGTTTCTCTTTCTCTAAAACCCACGACTCGGTGAGCTAGCCGCGGAAATAAAATGTTAAATCGGGACCGCCACTATGCGGTCGACTTTGTGCCAGTCCCGGCGCGTGTACACACGAGGCATCCGGGGTCGAGGAGCGTCCAAAATGGTAGGGCATTCGGTCTCGGATTCTCGGGTTTAAGCGCTTAGTCGGGATTGTGACAAATGGGTCCCAATCCATGGGGCCTTTCCCATATTCTTTTCCTTCGTGTCTATTTTACGGCAGTATATCTGCAAATTCTTTCGCGTTTCAAGTTTTTCTTCGTAAATTCGAGAATCGTGTCGTGAAGTGTTAGCCGCGTGGTAGTTTGAGTCAAGTAAGCTTTTGTAGCTCTTGTTGTCGCTTCATACGTTTTGATTCCGTCGATAACGATTCTCGAAATTATCTAAACCAACTTCCTTCTTGAACTAGTAAATTTTGCTGAAAACTGGTAGTGTCGCCCAAATTGTTCGATTCATGGGTGAGTTTCTTACACATGTACTTCGCAATTTGAGTGTTCGACATCCGATCCCAGTACAAAAAAATATATTAACGTAAAATCTGAAAATTACCCGTTCATACATCGCTGCTTTTGGGAATAATCACACACTTTAATATCATAACTAAATACAACTAAAGTTGAAAACAAAACAAAAACAAATAATCACAAATTGTGAAAAATATCTTCCATTTCACCAGTTCTAGTAAGGTTTAATGTCTGTACAAACCTGTTAAGGTACATTTAAGTATAAGTCAATTTTAATTTTGTAACATCTGATGTACAAATTCTATGTAACACTTATGTTAAAACTCACGTACAATTTATGTAAAAATTTTGTAAATCGCACATACACAAATCGGTGCCGGTATCGCGCATATACTATATCGTATCTTGAATATCTATCGTTGGCGTAGTTGATAATGCAGGTTTATCACTTTAAGAAGTATTAGCTTTTGGGGCGTTTCGCTTATTAGCGAGTAATCAGTATCGCCATATTAGTCTTGTATCAAAGTATCGTCGCGTGTAAAAATTAAATTTCGTCAAATGTAAATTCCCTAACGGAATTATTTAATATACACTAGCGAGCAACTGGATACGGATACCCAATATTTTACCTATTTTTCAGGCTTAGTCGCATATGACGTAATTTCTTGGATAGTGTTTTATGACTTTCCAATAGCTTGGTAATTGCATCCTTTAAAGGAATCAATTACCTGCCTAGTTGTGGAATTAGGAGAGTTTTTGATGAAATCAGGGCGAGCAACAGGATACGGACAGCCAGGTTAATAAGATGTTTCAGGTAGAAAAGATTAATAAAAGATGAGTATTTATAATTTTCTGGTATTATTATGCTGTGAATGACTTTATTGTATTTTTAAATCGTTTACAATATGTTTAATATTTTGTTGAGCCACCGTTGTTGGCAATAACTTCTGCTAATCGATTTCCCATAGAATTATATAAATTCCTGATTAAATCTAAGGGTACTTGACTCCAAACTTCAATGATTTTGCTCGTTAGCTCTCGTATACTTTCATATTGCTGTCCGTTTTCATAAATTTTTCGTGTTAGCCATCCCCAGAAGTTTTCAATAATGTTAAGATCTGGAGATCGAGATGGCCACGGCAAAATCGTCAAGTTTTCTTGTGATAGCCATCGTGTCACTTGTCGTGCGGTATGAATTGGGGCGTTGTCATGTTGTAATATCCAATCCATTGACTGCATAATGTCGTCCATATCGGCAGCTGCACTTTGCAACAACGAGACATAAGTTTCACCACTTTGTCTGCCTGACAGAACTCTAAGCTCGATGACGCCATGGTATGTAATCGCACCCCATACAAGGACACCACCCTCTCGACTATGGTGCCTGCTTAGATGTAGTGACTCTTTCCGTATGTCATGAAAATAATAATTCAATCCATCAGGGCCGTCAATGCAAAAGCGTTTTTCATCCGTGAATATCACTTTGCTCCATCCGGCACCCCATCCGATATGTTCCAATGCAAACTCCTTTCGGCGTTCTTTGTGTATTGCTGTCAATGCTGGTTTCTTCTTTAATTTAATTCGTTTCAAGTGTGGACATTGCCGTAGTATCCGCCTTATTGTCCAGACACTTGCAGAAGCCCCTGCTTCTTCGCCAATTCTGCGTGCAGTTTTCGCAGAGTTCGATGCAAGTCGCAGTATTTTCCTACGTTCGCGCTCAGTTGTGGCTGTTTTCGTGCATCCTTTGTAGTTTTCTCCGTAGCTTGCAGGATTCCTCAAAAAACGGCAGATCCCATCGGTGCTCCTTCCAATTTTTGTGGATATTGCCCTCGCGGAATATCCTTCCGCTTTTAAAGCTATTATTTTTCCCCGTTCTTCCGAATTCAAAATTTTTCCACGTCCCATCTTCAATAACTTCTGTAAAATGAATATTAACTACAAATCTGTTCTATTTTACCAACACAAAATCTTGAAAACCTCAGAAAAGATTAGTGTACGTATCCTGTTGCCCGCCGAAAAAATTCAGATTTCGTTAAAAACTCTCCTAATTCCACAACTAGGCAGGTAATTGATTCCTTTAAAGGATGCAATTACCAAGCTATTGGAAAGTCATAAAACACTATCCAAGAAATTACGTCATATGCGACTAAGCCTGAAAAATAGGTAAAATATTGGGTGTCCGTATCCAGTTGCTCGCTAGTGTATATCGTATCGTATATGTTAACGCCATAATCGGAATCAATTGCTGGCAATGCTATGCCAAACGTCATTCGACGACAACGCCATGACAGTCAGTCGGAAGTCAGACAGAAGAGTCAACTGACGTGTTTTCGGAAAAATTCAGACGTGAGCCAGGGCAGTCAGCCATAGTTCTTGTAATCAAATGTGTGCCGCCATCTTGGCTAATAATAATCGTTAAAGTACTTTCGTGGTTTTTCTTTATCACTGGTGCCGACGACATTTGTTTGACTCTTATCTGACCATTCGTTGTGAAAGTTTAGCTATTCCTTGCAACGATATTTGTGAAAATGCCGCGAAATCGGAAAAATAGAAGTCAGTCCGACGAAGTCTTGCCGGAAAGGAAAAACAGTAAGCCTAAAGCCCTACGTTTCGACGACTAAGACATAAGTACCTCCATTTTCGCACTCAACCAGACGATCCGCGAAATACGCGAAGAAAATCGGGAAAATATCAAAGTCTTACGTGCGGAAATGGACGAATGTGCCACCGCCAGTGCCGCACTCAGTGACAAAGCCTGTATCAGGGCAACAAGTACCAATCGAAAATTCCTCGTATCAAGTCTTTGAATTGCCAACACGTGTTATAGACTCGACATGAGCTACAGCAGCCGATCAACAGCTACCCCTTTTTCCGCCGCAAGGGCAGGCTGTTACAACCAGCCACATGCAAGTTTGTTCATCATCGGCATGGTTGCCGCGAGTACCGTTGGCAGCGACAGCATCATCGAGGCCGTGCCCAAGCTGGACGTCACCATCAAGCATTCCAGTTTTTGTGCCGACAGTCGGAGCCACGAGAATGTCAACACAGCCATTTTCATACTCATCAACAGTGCCAAATTTTACATCGTCTCCATATACGGAATATGGAGGTAAGTTGTACGCTCTACCAACATTTGATGGGACGCCAGAAGACTGGCCACTATTTATAACGTCGTTCAACGAAACGACACTCGAGTTTGGCTATAGCAATAAACAGAATTTAATTCGTTTGCAAAGGGCAATACAATCTGACGCCAAACGAACAGTGTCGTCGATGGTCATATTTCCCGAAGACGTGCCGAAAGTCATTGAAGAATTGACATTTAATTTCGGACATCCAGGCATGCTCGTAAGAGTACAAATGGAAAAGATGCATGACATTTCGGCTATTACAGACGAGTGAATTGATCTAGTGCTAACATTCTCAAATCAAGTTCGAAACATGGTTTCACTTTTCAAGTCAGCTGGATATCATCAGCATATATTAAATACAACATTATTGGATAAATTAGTATCCAAATTGCCGCTGTCAAAGCAGTATGAGTGGGCGAAGCATGCCGCTAACATCCAACCGTTTCCAACTGTGCGTTTTCGGATTGGATCACAGCCTTAGCCAAAATAATTAGTATAATGTCGATGCCAGCAGAGCATATGCCTCAACGAGAAGTCCGCCAAAATGCTTCGAATGTTAACCGTCAAATGTCGCATAAGTCAGTCGCCGGAAGAATTCTGTTGAATAGTGAAGCCACTTCCGGAACAACACAAGGGTGTGCACAGTGCGGAAAACGTCATTTAGTTGCCGAATGTGACAAGTTTAAGGCTCTTACAGTGGATAATCGATGGACTGAAGTAAAAAGACTGCATCTTTGTTTCGGATGCCTGAAAAAAGGACAGTCTTGCCGTTTGTCGTGGAAAGAGAAGATGGTCAGTGAAGGACTGCAATCGAATGCATCATACATTATTACATCAGGTCTTGCCATCGATAGCAAAGCCGGAACACGTATTGAATTGTCAATCGAGCCAGTCTCAGCAATTGTTTAAAGTATTGCCAGTCATTCTTGGTGGACCATTGGGTAATATTGCGGGATATGCGATGCTTGATGAGGGATCGTCTATATCGCTCATGGAAGAAGAGGTCGCAAAAACTTTAGGCTTAAAAGGTCATTCAATGGAGCTTACTCTGCAATGGTATGGTGGCAGGAAAAGGACTGAAAGCTCTACCAAAGTCTCCTTAACAATAAAAGGAGATTTCGTCAACGCTCCGTCCTTCGCCTTGAAAAACATCCATACAGTCAAGGACTTGAATCTACCATATCAGACATTTGAAAATGAGAGTTTCAGCCACACAAAGTCACTGCCAGTTGCCAGCTATTACGATGCAAAGCCGATATTGTTGTTGGGCCTGGATAACTCGACTTTGGGCGTATACCGAAAAGTAGTTGAGAATGAAGCTCACCAACCTATTGCAGTGGAAACAAAACTAGGTTGGGAAGTTTTTGGACCCGTCAATCAGACAAAGGACATATTTGCCACAGTTTTACACATCAATGAGAGCCAGCCATCGACGAAATTAACTAAGCTAGTTGAGGAATATTTTTCATTGGTAAGTTTTGGAGTGCGAAGCACGATTGAAGTTCTGTCGTCTGAAGAAAACAGCCGAGCCAGACAAATATTAAAAGACACCACGAAGTTCAAGGAGGACCGCTATGAAACTGGACTTTTGTGGCGCAAAAATGATATTCGGTTTCCATCTAGCCTTGAGATCGCTCAGAGTCGCCTAAGGAGAATTTAGGTCAGAATGGAGGAAGATGCGAGATTTGCCGAAAAATACAAAAAAGAAATATCAAAATACATTGAAAACGGATATGCCAGACTTCTGTTGCCAGAAGAAACAAAAATCAGTAACCCAAAACTTTGGTATCTGCCACATTTTGGAGTAGTAAACCCTAACAAACCGGATAAACTACGTATCGTTTTCGATGCAGCCGCTACTACGTCAAATGTTTCCCTCAACTCAGCATTGCTCAAAGGACTGGAGTATGCTCAGTCGCTAATAGCCATATTATTCAAATTTCGACAGGGAACCGTCGCAGTCGCCAGAGATATACAAGAAATGTTTGCTCAAGTACGAATTCAGCCAGTTGATCAGAATTCACAACGCTTCCTATGGCGTGATGGAGATACTGGTAAGCCAGTTCAAACATATGCAATGATATCAATGATATTTGGAGCAGCGTGTTCACCGTGCTGTGCCGAGTACGTGAAAAATTTGAACGCCAATACCTATAAAACCTTAATGCCCAGAGGTGCTAATGTAACTATTAATAACACGTACGTCGATGATTTGGTCACAAGCTTTAATAGTGAAGTCGCCGAAGCCATAAAAATAAATAATAATGCCGGCTTCAAACTTCGAAATTTCAGCTCTAACTCTCCTGCCCTGAAAGAAAAATTAAACAACTATAAATTGAAAGACAACATTGCTATTAGCATGGAAGGTCAAAAAACCTATGACAAAGTATTGGGACTCTTCTGGAATTCTAAGTTAGATAAGCTAGAATTTCATTTCGAATTTCATAAAGTTCCGAAAGAGGTCATGGAACTACAGCGACCACCAACTAAACGTGAAATGTTAGGCATCATTATGGCCATATTTGATCCGTTTGGTTTGTTGGCTAACTTCACAATTGGATCTAAAACACTTCTGCAAACGGTATGGAGACTTCACATAAGTTGGAATGAAGAACTTTCATATCAGTTATTTATGCCTTGGAGTAAATGGTGGAAGGAATTTGATAAAATTCAAACGTTCAGTATACCACGATGTTACTCCACGTTATTACATACTGCGGATAACGTGCAGCTTCATATATTTGTTGATGCAAGTTAAAGTGCTTACGCTGCAGTTGCCTACATGCGAATTGAATCAAAGTCCAAAGTCGATGTCGCCTTAGTTGCTGCCAAAAGCAGGTGTGCACCATTAAAGGTCATTACTATATCCCGCCTAGAACTACAAGCCGCCGTTTTGGGATGTCGCTTAAAGGAGTTGATTGCTCAGAGTCTGGATATTGTAATCCAAAAATTGTATTCTGGTGCGACTCAAAGACTGTCGTGCTTTGGATTAGATGAAGCAAACGGGAATATAAACAATTTGTTGCCTGCCGAATAGCCGAAATTTTATCTTCTTCAACGCCAGCTCAATGGCGCTGGTTGCCTAGTGCCATGAATGTTGCAGACGACGCGACCAGACTCAAGGATTTTAATATTAGCACTAGATGGAGAACGGGGCCAAACTTTCTTCGTGATAACGAGAATTCATGGCCAAAGGAGCCAAGTGACATGTATACAGAAGATAACCGTACCGAAGAAGTCCCACTAAGGGTTTTCATAGCCTTTTGGTTTGTGTAATGCACCACAAACAATGTGTCGTCTTATGCACAAAGTTATTCCTCACGAGTTCCAGGATAAAAATTTTGTGTATCTGGATGATCTACTTATTACTAGTGCCACGTTCGATGAGCATCTCGATCTATTAGGCCAAGTAGCCAAATTTCTCACAGCCGCTGGTCTCACTATCAATTTGCAGAAAAGCAAATTCCTTCAACGTGAAATAAAATATCTCGGATACATTGTGAGTGACGGAATTCTAAAAACGTAATGCCACTAAAATTTCAAGTATTGTCGAATATCCGACTCCGAAGTCTGCCAAGGAAGTTCGTCGTTTTATGGGAATGGCCGGATGGTATAGGCGATTCATTCTTCGATTCGCTATCATTATCACTCTTTTAACGGACCTACTGAACGGCAAACGTTCCTTCAAGTGGACTGATGCTGCGGAAAACGCTATCCAACAGATTAAACAAGCGTTAATATCTGCACCCGTTCTGGATAATCCCGATTTTGATAAACATTTTTATATTCAATGCGATGCTAGTACTACCGGTATTTTTAGTGTCCTTTTTCAAAAGGATACCGAGGATATAGAACATCACATTGCTTTCATGTCGGGCAAACTCAATGCCGCTCAGCGTAATTACACTATAACTGAGCTCGACTGTCTCGCCGCGGTACAGAGCGTAAAAAAATTTCGCGCTTACATTGAAGGCCTACCTTTTACTATAATTACGGACCACGCCAGTCTAAAATGGCTGATGAACCAACAGGATTTGTCTGGTAGATTGGCTCGTTGGAGTCTGAAACTACAAGGGTTTGATTTTCAAATCAACCACTGTAAAGGCTCCGTCAATGTTGTCCCCGACGCGTTATCGCGTATATATGAAAACGTTTCATCTATCAGTATGTCCCCTCTATTCATTACTAATTCCGACCCGATTCTGCCTGAACATTCGTATCTATCTTCTATTCTTATCGATTCTGCTTTTCAGGAAGCTTCTTATGTAGATCGCATCGCGATTATTGAGCGAGAACCCGATAAGTTTTCCAATTTATGGGTACGAGACGGGAAAATATACATAAATACTGGTGTCCTTTCGAATAATGACACTAAGATTGACAGATTTGGTACTATCCCTTATACCGATTCTTATCGTCTGGGAAGTAATTTGTCCTAAAATTTTAAATACGGAGAATTACTTAATTTTGATGGAGAGAGTGATTGAAGGAAACGGAGGTGGTTTTAGTCGGTAGAAATCCGGCATGCCGAGAGGCAGGAGCTGATCGATATCTTTTGAAGATTTCCACCTCCCAACGCACATAGGGGTATTTCACCAATTTAAGCGGCCAAAAGTCAATTTTTAAAATCTTATTCTACGTAATAAAAATTAATAGTACGAACTAAAAAACAATTAGCTAAGCGTTCCTGCACCCGCACATACTAAATTTCCTCGAGTATTGTTAGTTGGAATTTGATCTAGCGATAGTATGTACGTTCCTGTTCTCGACACGCTAGGTTTGTTACCATTTTGAAAAGTCGTATTTATTTTTCGGAGTTTATTTTGAAAGTGTTTGTGATGGATCCTGATAAGTCTGGTAAGACACAATACATTACAATACGTTTTTGTGTATAAAGCTAATTACTTCAATTCGAATTATAATTTTGAAGATACCCTGTTACGTAAAGATATTTTTGAGCATTTAACTAAGATAATTAAGGTATCGTTGTACTTCCGGGTTCGTCCCGGCCGTAATTAACTTCCCAGTATATGGGAAGTTCTTGTAATCGCCTCGAAAATCGAAATTGAAATTTTCAACATTTCTTTACGTTTTGAGGTCCTATAGAGTATATATAAAGTGTTTTTAGAAAGGGAGATGTATGTGTGTGTGTGTATGTACGTACGTACGTATGTACGTTCGTGGACACTTTTTTCTACGAGCATAACTCACGTAAAAAAGTCGTATCAACTTCGTTGAGGTGTCAATCGCAGCGTCTTTGCAATTTTAAGAGCTGATTAGTTTTTGGGAAACTTCGGTCGGGGGGGGGGGGGTTGCTGTTTTGCCCGTTTGAAGGTCATTTCTGTCATGCGTTATATCTCGCGAACCAAACGTACGATTTTTTTGAACAAGGTGTCAATCGACGCGTATTGACATTTATGTGATTCTATCAAATTTTTAAAAAATTTCTTCGAGCCGTTTTTTAATTTTTTTAAAAAAAAGTGCAAAATATTAGGTTTTTTTTCAAAAACACAAAATTGTTAACCTGAGTTTCAAACTTAAGTAATCAATGTTTATATAATTTACATACTCTAAATAGTTCTTGTGAAAAAACCAGCAAAAGTTTTTTTCATGATTACAAAAAATAAAAAATAAAAAATCATTAAACGTTCAAGGTCATTTACGTCATTCATTATATCTCGAGAACTAAATATAATATTTCCATCATTAAGGTGTCAATCGACGCGTATTATCATTTTTATGATGTTTTTATATTTTAAAAAAATCGTTGAAGCGGTTTTTTTAATTTATTGAAAAATTTGGAAAAGTAGTGTTTTTTTCATAAAAAAATTCATTTTTAACCTGATTTGCACATCGTAATAATAAGTGTTTCTAGAATTTATAAAATTTTATCAATTTTTGTGGAGAAACTAGCAAAAACTTTTCTCATGATTGCAAAAAAAATTAAATAAAAAATCATTCAAAGTCACCATGTGAAAAGGGTTCATTCGAATCATGATACCTTAAATCTCTTATTCTAAAGACATTGTTGTAAAGTCGATCAAAGTTTATTAATATTTGCAAAATTGCAGCAGATTTTCAATAGTTTTCACAGCACTATGTTTTAACTTTAATGTAAAAACTGCTTTGTAACCTGTCCCCCCTCCGATTGATCCGCGTGAATAATCAATCAAACCAATGCACCAAAATCCTAACGTAATCAATTGGCGCTCGCGTAGATGTTATGATTAATATTAAGTCATTCCAATAACTTTTACGAGAAGTACATTTTTATTATTTGTAGTAGTATTATATCCATAATTATTATTGTGTTTAATATTTTAATATCTTTTTAGATATTACTGGGAAGTTGACCGTGTGGACCTCATGGGTCGCACCTCACGGCTTGTTTCTTAAGGTACTAGTAATTTAGATTTTCCTTTTGTAAAATAACAACAAAATAGCTGCTCCTACCCGCGATTTTGGAAATTTGGAGGTTACGGAAAATTTTAGAAAAAAAATTAAAATTATCAATTCATTTTAACGTTGGGTATAATTAACTTTTATTTGTTATAGGTTTACCGGGTAGTTCAGGGGTAAAACTTGTAACTCGGAAGTACTTATTTGTTCAAATGCAACAACAAAAATTAGCTAGTTTCGAACAAAAACTGAATTATTTGGAGACTCAAATTAATGATTTGAAACATAAATTTTCACATTTTAAGTCAGAAATGAAGCAAAGGTGGTTGAAATCCGGTAGAAAAAAAGAAACATTTTTAAAAAACAACGAGTCTTGGTTGAATGGAACTTTTGAAATTCCTTTAATGCAAAGTCGACCAGGCAGGCCAAGTAAATCGTTTGAGGAATCAAGCGAGCGAACTAAAAGAAGAAAAACGGAAGACATTCGCGCTACCATAGATGACGAAGTAATGATATATGCTGCAAAGTTAAAATTACAAACTAGTGGCAAAAGAGTTGCTTCGCAAGTGTTTAACGAGATCACAAGTTCTCCAACACGTGCGACAAAGTATAAAAAAGCATACTCTCAAACAATGCAAGATCAAATCGTACAAGTGACACCGGTGCAAGCTTTGTCAATGTTTGTAGAAGCAGATTTGACTAGGCGACAATATGAAGTTATTAGGAGCACAAATAAAAAAATGTACCCATGCTATAGCGTTTTGCAAAAAGCAAAACAAGAATGTTACCCACCTAAGGATTCGTACCGTGTAACAAGCACTTGCCCCGAAACTAACCTACAAATCCTAATTGATCATACAGTTACACGTTTATATAAGTACCTGAATGAGGTTCTCATAGCTTTGAATGCATCTGGATATAGATAGATAGATCTCAACAATCACAATACAAACAAAAGTTTGAGAGTGATGCGGATTCTGACGCAAATATATTTTTGAGCTCTTTTGTGGCAAAATCCCACACCATCTTCTTCCCGATTTTGTAGGCCGATAAGATTCCGTTTCCTGAAAGAAACTACGGATATCACTGAATAAGAGATTAGCTACGTGAAAAACGCATCTAAATCTCTAGCCAAAACTGATTTCCACTTAGATGATAATCAATTTACCTTTGAACATATTTTTATAATGACAATGGTTGTTGGAAAGGTCTGCAATGCCGCCACGTGTACAAAATCTACAAAATGTGTTATATTTGTGGAGCAACTTCGAAAGATTTGAACGATCTTGATTCAAAAAAGAAAGTCGATGATAAGGCTCTTGAGTTCGGACTTTCAATCTTACGTGCCAGAATACGTTTTCTTGAAAGTATTTTGCATTTGGCCTATAAACTACCTGTTCGCAAATATCGCAAACAAAAAACTGCATCTGAAAAAGCTACAGAAAATGAGAGAAAGCGCGACATTCAGGAGAGGTTTCGCGTAGAGACCGGATTGTTACTGGATAGGCCAAAAGCTGGATTCGGCAACACGAATGATGGTAGCATCAGTCGAAGATTTTTTGAAAATTCACAGTTAGCAGCAGGAATAACAGGCATCAGTTACCAGTTAATTTTCAGATTAAAGGTGATATTAGAAGCAACATCCAGTGGCAACGAAATAAATATCGAAAAATTCGAGAAATACACCTTCGACACTGCCAAACTGTATGTAGAACTTTACTCATGGCACCCAATGACTCCGACCATGCACAAGATATCAATGCATGGTGGAATTATAATAAAAAATGCATTACTGCCAATAGGTCAACTATCAGAGGAGCCCGCAGAGGCCCGAAATAAACACTTCCGGTCATATCACAAAAATTTTGCGAGCAAATTCACAAGAGAATCTTGTAACCTAGATATATATAACAGACTACTTGTAAGTTCTGGCCGCTTATTGAGCAGTATGAGACAAATAAAAAAACCAAAATTGAAGACGTTTTTACCGCAGACCATTGAACTATTAATGCTCGCTGAGCCTAATCCATCTGATCCAATGGAAAGTGAGGAAGAAAATGATTCTGAAGAAGAATTATAGTTAAAAAAGTATCATATAAACTTTTTAATGAGGTGTACTTTTCTAATAATATGTAATATAATAAGTTGTATGAAGTTATTTTTGAAATAAATGTTGTATCTATAACAAGAACACGTACGTTTAATTAAAAAATAAATTTAAAATAATAAAAATCCTAAAAATAATTTCGGCCGCCTAAATTGGTCAAATACCCCTATGTGCAACGTTGAAAAAAAAGTATATTCCATACCTATGGAGTGCCGGAATATCTTCATTCTGACAATAGAGTTCAGTTCACTTCGAAAATATTTTCCCAACTCATGACTGATTACAGTATTACTCATGTGTTTTCTCCACGTTATTCTCCTCAATCAAACGCGTCTGAGCGCACTAACCAATTCATTTTGTCTGCCATTCGATCATACATTGGGAATGATCATCGCAATTGGGATGGACATTTGGGGGAATCTTGTGCCGCTTTTCGTAATGTTGTGCACGAAACTACCGGTTGTTCACCACATTTCTTAATGTTTGGTTTCCAAGCCATTCGAAATGGTTTTGAGTATTCCTTGCTTAGGAAATTATCTTCTTTTTCGGACGGACAAATAAGTATTACGGAACGTAGTGATAAATTACGTGCAATACAGAATACAGTAGCCCATAGGATTCAGGATACGATACGACTCGCGTAGCCCACCTCGCGTTTTTGCTAACGGCCAAACGGTTTACGTTCGTAACCACATTCTTAGTAAGGCCACCGACAAACTTTGCCGCCAAACTTGCCCCGAAGTTTGTGCCTGGAGTTATAGTTCGCCCGATAGGACAAGTCGCATACGAAATTCGAGACTTGTCTGGGAAGTCTATGGGAATATGTCATGTACAAGACATAAAAACGTAACTAATCCTCTTTTTTTGTATCTTATCTATTTTAGCCTTTATATCACATCGTATCTTATAGTATCTTATCATAAGTAGTAATACATACCCCTATCTTTTAATTATCGTTAGTAGTTTTGGATTAGTGTTGGTTTGTTTTGATTGATAGGTTGCAGATACCACATTTGGGTAATTAGGTAGGGCGTGGTCCCTTATAAAAGTAGCAGTCAAATGAGTTTTCCTGATAGCCTCGCGCGTAGCGTTGGTTGCATCAGTGTCGATGTTGCTCTTTTCATTTTGGTTAGGCTAAAGTATCGGTTTGAAGTTAACGGTCCAATGAGTTTTCCTGATGGCTTCAACACGTAATGTTTTAGTTGCATCAGTGTGGACGTTAATCCTTCATCTTGTATATAAAAGTAAAGTTAATTATGTATATCTGCAACGCTATTTTCAGTATTTATTTGGTCAGGGTAATAATTGGGTTTGGAGTCACAAAATGCTAGAGAATTGACGACCTCTGGGGTCCCTTAAGGGGTTATATCCACTTGTAATTTTGAAAAAAATGGAATTTCTTTTTTCGCATATTTTGAATGTGCATATAATTGAGAATATCATCCGAAAATTTCACATTGATCCGGCAAATAGTTTCAGAGAAATTAGCGTATTTGTAAAGACGTCTCCGAGCGTTTGAAAGTAGGCGAAGCGTAAACCGGAATAGCAACTGCTTCTCATTACCCCTATGCCCTTGTCTATGCTTTTCATAATGTTTTTATTCTTGGAATTAGAATATAAAAGGTTTATTTTATACCTGAAAGCTATATTTAGAAATTTTAAGTATAAAGTAAGTATATTTCGCCAGTTTAAAGTGAACCGCCACGATGTAAGTTGGAAAAAAAATTGGTTCCCAAAACTTTAAACGCGTTTTTCTCGAAACTGTATATAATGTAAATATTTTGGTGTAGTATATAGTATCAGATTATTTTATATTTTAAATATCAGGGTTTGTAGTCATAAACAACTAAGGCAGTGATGATCCTTGGGGTCCCTTAATTAGGCTCACAAGTGAGACCTTTTTTGTATTAGTTTCAAATAATCATTGGTATAATAAGTTGCGCTTAAGTTCCCTTCCATAGTTGCCGAATTTAGTCCTATATCTCCAACCAAGTTCCATGATCTTCAGAATATTAGCCATTTTTATCTATCGGAATCTAGTATTACTCATCTTTGCATCGCTGGTGTACAACCGTATCACTTGCTAGTCAACTATCTTAGGGGTGTGGGGTTCATATTGTACTCAAAAGTTTATGTATTTGTCTTCGTCGTTTAAGTTCTAGTTTGGTTTCGTTGTCCGATCCGAGACTGGTGTTGAAATCTGTCAGGTTAGACCTGAGGCCCTCCATTGGGGTTTAGATAAAGAGCGGCAACGGTCAATCCAGTGTAAAACTCGGACGGACCACCATTTCGCTTTTCAGTGTATTGTAGTGTCCCCGATATCTTTTAGTAACGTTTTCCTATCTTTGATTATTGATAATCTTGTTTCATTAGCCACATTTACAACACACCCAAGTTTCATATTGTTTAGAAAACTTAATAACCCGCTGTCGATAGGTTCTGTTTCTGTTTTAGGCTAGTTCGACTACTTAGTTAGTTTTGAAGGCTTATTTCGGGTAAAACTGTCGATTGAGTAGGATTACCTTAACGTAATACCGTATCGAGGAATTTGCGTGAACACGTATGATGATTTCGACGTTAAAACGTTTTGACTACATCTGCTGAGCTTCACGTAAGAATCCCCTTTTGTTAAACTTGTGCATCGCTGAGATGAAGTGCGTGATCGCGGGATGTGAAAATGCAATAGAATTTAAGAATGAATCCGTGTCATTTCATAGGTAACTGCACTAATATAACACTTGTATGAAGTTAAACATCAAGAAATGTCGTATTTTTATGTTCATCAAAAATACGAATAGTGTCTATGACATTTCTCGAAATAAGCTTGGCGTGGACTCAGTGGCGTATCAAAAGTAAATATTTCAAGAAATTGTTGAGAAAATTAAATTTATTGTTATGAAATTGAAGTTTGCGGATATTGTAGTCAAATAATTTTTTCAGGTTTCCAACAAATGATTCTATTAGGAAAAAAATGATTGAGGTCCATCGAAGTACAAGGAGATGTGAAGGCGAGTTCGGTCGTATGCTCGAATCACTTCGCTAAAAGCGATTTGATGCGATTGGGGTAAAAAAAATCCTGATGCCAGAAGCAGTCCCGAAATTTCCTGATTTTGGAAGTAGAGGTAAGTTTATATAACTCATTACAACATATTGGACGACTACTAATTTAATGTTACTAAAATGCTATTATAGATGCCTTCGACAAGTACCTTCTCTAAAAAAACGCGAAGAAGTGAGCATGCAATTCAATAAACGCACTTTCAGAACGGTAAGTTTCCAAAACAAATTTTAGGCTTGTGGTAATTACTATCATTTTTCTGTTGAAGATTGCTATCCGAATGAAGTTTCAACGAAGAAGAATCGTGTTTCGAAATCTGCTTCAGAGGCTACAACATATTATTTAGATCATTCAGTAAGTATTGTCTTGACAATAAAGTTATTTTGTTAATTTTTTCGTTCAATAGAATAACGATATAACAATAAATGCAGACCTGCTTGAAGCGCACATATTAAGTGTTAAGGTAGTAAACAACGTATGGTATTTTTCAGCATAACAACCACTTACATTTTTATTTTAGGTTGAATTCGAAAGAATTCCTCATAACGTACCGCAAACAGTAAGCTTTCTTGTTTTATAAATGTATATGATTGTCTTTAAAATTGATTTCCCATTAGTTCTGATTTTTAAAGTAAACTGATAACATATAAGTTAACACCACATTCTGCCCACCCAATCATTTCCCACATCTTGCATACTTATTTGATCATTTCATCATTTTAATCATTTTGCACATCTTGCCTATCTTATTTCATTTTAACTTGCAACCTGAAATGTAATACAATTAGAACCTTGCACCTGAGGGAACGAATTGACTCGATTCTGCTGACAAGCAGAACACGCGGTGAATGTTGGTAGTTGCAAAATACTTATTGTGCGTTTTGTAAATTCTTAAAAGAGGTGAAATTGGAATAACATTAGCAGTTGCATTGTAGAGCTCACAGAAATATAACGTTTATAACGACACTATTGCGTTTTAGTTTGCAACCCATTAACTGGCGCCCGAGCAAAAGTGGAAAAGTAAAAACTAGTTTTAGCTGTTAATACGGAAATCCATACAAACAAGTGTTAGTGATCTTTAAAGGAGAAAATTCAACCGGGAAAGGAGAGGAAATTCAACACTTAATCAGCAAGTAATAGTGGAACCGGGTACGGCACACAATTTGTATATTTTTTCGATAAAGAAGCTGAAGACGGTGACGATTACGGTGGAGAAACTGCATGTGAACGTAATCCAACCTGTGCGCCAGTAGATGTCTCACAAATAAAACAACCAACGTTGGACTCCAAAAAGGATATTGCAGGCGATTCATGAAAATGAAAATAATTTTCTTTTATATGTAAGTTCTCATCTTCTTTGAAAAAGTGGTGAGATTTTTCCTTAAGGCCGCGTGTGAAAATGGGTTCCTGTGTTCTTTTTTCTAAAACCCACGACTCGGTGAGCTGGCCGCGAAAATGTTAAATCGGGACCGCCACTATGCGGTCGACTTTGTGCCAGTCCCGGCGAGGCGTGTATACTCGAGGCATCCGGGGTCGAGAAGCGTCCAAAATGGTGGGGCTCTCGGTCTTGGGTCCTAAGGTTGTAGTGCGCCGTCGGGATTGTGACAATGTCGCATTCAATCGAAGATCGACAAACCTTTGAGTCGTAAAGAATATATGAAGAAACTTAGCGATCTATTGACTGCATCGTGGATGGCCAAGAGACTAAACGCCCCATCTTTGCTAAGGCATGTAAGAAGTAAAATTGAAAATATTATTGTTCAACTTACCGAAGAAAGCCCAGTATATAATGAAAATGATCCACCAGCTAAAAAACGCCACTATTGTAATTTTTGTGAGGCTAAAAAAAGCGAATGTCTAAGACGACTTGGGTGAAGTACAAAAAGACTTTTTGTGGCACAAATATGATGTAAGTTATGAATGTCTTTAGGATATAATTTTGGACTTCATTTACTTTTTTCAGAATGACTATATTGTGATTCAATTATTAAGAAGAGAAAACAGTTGATTTTAGTATTTTTTTATTAGCAAAGAACCTTTATGTAAAGACTGTTCATATTTGTTATTATTTTTAGATATGTTGGATTGAAGCAAAAATGAATCTATTGTATTAATGTTTTGAGCCTAAGTTTGTTTACTTTGGAATATTTATGGCTGTACATGTACGTTTAATTTAGATATAGACTCAATTATTAAAAAGATAAAACTGCGTATATTAATTTTTCCCCATACTAATAGGTTATGGGCCAAGTAAACGTTGCAAATTAGTGTAATTAATATTGTCAAGTTTGTTTTATGCGTGAACTATTAATATTAGGAACATATAATAATAGAGTTATAAACAATGGATAGTTGAAAGCGCAGAAACATTAAGCCGTTTGATGGCGAAAAATATAGTTTGTGGAAGTTGAACTAAATGTATTGAGTGTTGTTAAAGAAGTGCCCGCTGAGAAAGATGACACCTGGGTTAAAAATGATAATACTGCTAAAAATGTCCTTGTTGAATATTTGTGATTATTTTCTTGGTTTTGCTGAAGGCAACTGTACGGCAAATTTTTTTTTGAAAAACTCGTCACAATCTACGAACGAAATGGGTCTTGCCAGGCAGCTTTCTTTACGCAAAAAGTTACTCTCTTAAAAGCTGCAAGGTGACATTTCGCTTATAAAGCATTTCACAGTTTTTGATAAAATGATTACCGAGTTATTGTGAGCAGGCGGAGAATTAGATGCAATGAATAAAGTTTCGTATTTATTATTGACGTTACCCGGTGTTTATGATGGTGTTGCTGCGGTAATTGAAAAATTATCCGAAGATTAATTTAACTTTAGTTGTTAGATCAAGAGGTGAAAGTAAAAGTTGAAAATAAAGACACGAGTGCGAAAGTATCACAAGTAAATGCTGAAACTGAAAGCGTTACGAAAAATTTTCAAGCGCCTTGGAATAAAAAAACTTATAAAAAGAATTTTAACAGAAAAATTCAACAATTCAAAAATTTAAGAATGTGCGTAACGTGTCATCATTGTAGTAGAAAAGGACACATTAAAAAAGACTGTTTTTTAACAAGAATAAAATTAATAACAAAAATAAAGGTGAAAAAAATCAGCAAATATAATTACAGCTGAAAATGAGAGCTCATCGGGTTTTGCATTTATGGCAGATGTTTTTCAAAGTGAAGTTTTCCAAAGTGATGATCGTTTAATGTTTGTTTTAGACTCAGGTGCGTCAGATCACCTCATAAACAACGATAAATTGTTTTCACATTGTGAAGTGCTGCAAAACCCAATGAAGATTTTCGTTGCAAAAAGTAATACTTTTATTATGGCCACCAAAAGAGGAAAACTTCAAGTTAAAAGCAACATGGGCATCAATGGGACTCTCGAGAACGTGCTGTATAGTGCTGAAGCTTTCAACAATCTTCTTTCCGTGAGAAGGATGCAAAAGTCTGGGCTAGTGGAGCAATACAGAAATGTCATTGTGATTTACAATCACCTGACTGTGAGGAAGTAATAACTACAAACAGGGGCACGAGCGCCAAGAGTTCGACTACCACAGCTACCACTGGCAACACAGAAAGTACTATGCGAGGAAAGAAGAGAAGCAGAGATATTGTAAAAGCTTTTTCTGATCTTAAAACTTTGCACGAAGAAGTTAATTCAGTAGAAGAAACGCCATTCGATATGTTTGGAAAGAGTGTTGCAATGCAACTCAAAACTTTGTCGGTAGAGTATACTTTATTGGGCCAATGCAGAATTCAAACTAATATAACCGATATTAGTCAAGTTTATCATAGGTTAGAACCTCCTAGTCTAGTCAACAACCTCGACTTTTAGTGTGCTTTTTGGTTAGCAACTCACTAACACTAGAGGATGCCATCCGTCACCCCGAAACCACACTTCCCATTTACTATAACAGAATTTGGATTAAAAGACTATAGAGAAAGAACTGTATACCATTCTAATATGTCGAAATATAATGGCCAAATAGCATCTCCTGCGACTTCAACCTGCACTGATGAAAGTTTCAACAACCATACATCCAGCACACCAATGAATTACAACACATCGTTAATGATTCACCAATTTGATGACCCTCCCTTGTTACTTCAATCAAATCATACATCAGTCGATGGCAACAATGACATTTTAACATTAGCTTTGACCAATGCTTTTAAATAAGTTTAAATTTTTTTGATAAATGCTTTTAATTTTTTGATAAATGCTTTTACTTTGTAGGTAACAAATTCATCAAATTGTGTTTTTATTTAATAATATCTATATCTAAGGACTTAATAGTGGTTTAATACATATCTGACAAAATCACTAACCTTTACAAATTGCTGCAAATAGATAGATATTGCATCCATTACTTCTGGTATGAGTAGTAATATTGCAACCCGAGATATTCGATAAAAAGCATGTAAATACCGGTAGCTAAGTCCTGTAGCCAAATAGCTTAAAGCTACTTGTAATTTAATTTTCGCAGGTATGGCTTCTCTCATGACAGTATCTTCTCTTTGTATTATTGGAGTAATATCTTCTAATAATATATTAAAACGTTCTACATCCATTCTCAGAAGCGCTCTAAATTCATCAGGGTCTTCTAACTCCAACTCCCTAAAAAGGGTGGATGTTGCGCCACGATCTGGTCTTCTTAAGATCCACGGTCTTGTCCAAAGACGTTTATCTCCTTCGCGCAATAACTTATTCACTTCTTCTATCAGGAGTGGCATCAGCAGTTTCGTAATTTTTTTATGTACGTTTTCTTATCCATGCCTCGGGACACGAAACTTGCCTGCATTTCGATCGAAAGTGAACTGACTCGCCAGAAAAATCAAAAATAGAAGTATTACTCGTTACGAGGCATATGTGTAAACACTCACTCGCCCATTCCACTCTCTCGGCCTAGTGACATTGTGCTGTCTCGCCACTGTACTCATTACGTGTAATCAAGGCTTAATAGAGTGCACATTTGCTGTCGACAGCAGCGCTTCGAGAACACCTAACGGCTAAGATAGGAATATAAGTTTAGTCTTAAGTCAACAGCGAGATAGGAAAGAGGCCGTCGAAATACAACAAGTGAATTTAACCAACTCGTATCTATTAAGCTTTATACTAATATGTTTGATTCCACAGAAAATAAATTTACTCAGCAGGAGTGAATTGTATTTCTTGGAGTTGCGCCACGAAAGCTTGTTTTTGGGGCGAAGCAATTCTCACAGCAACGTATTTAGTAAATATAACGCCTACTAGAGCTTTTAACGTTAATAAAACACCTTATGCATTATGGCATAATAAAAAGCCTCAATTAATATATTTAAAAGTTTTTGGCTCGACTGTTAATGTACACAATAAAATGAGAAAAACTAAATTTGATGAAAAATCATGGAAAGGCATTCTTGTTGGATGCGGATCCAATGGGTACAAAGTATGGGATGTATATAATAAGAAATTTGTTAAAGTAAGAGACGCTATTGTCGATGAAACAAATTATTTAAAATCTCGACCGGCAGAAACAGGTGTTACTGACATGAGATCAAAGCCATTCGTATCTGAAACTGATAATTTAAATTCAGTAGAGAATAATGAAAACGAAATGTTTTGTGAAAAATCTGATAAGAAACCAGATAAAACAGATACACTGCAGATGTCTCTGATTGAGACAAAAACAAGCAATAAATGATGAAATAAATTCATTAAAAATGAATAAAACTTGGACATCAGCCTAAAAATAAAAACATTATTGGTATTGGGTATTGATAATTAAACACGATGAATATGGAAACCCATGTAAATATAAAGCTCGGGTTGTAGCTCGAGGATTCAGTCAAAGTATTTAATTGATTACGTTGAAACTTTTGCACCTGTCGCAAGAATTTCAAGATTTCGCCTTATATTGGCTGTTTCAAATCAACATAATTTAATTATTCATCATATGGATGTGAAAACTGCATTTTTAATGGCATATTAACGGAACAAATTTATATGAGACTGCCAGGAGTTTTAAGCAAAATAATAAAGTTTCCAAATTAAATAAAGCTGTGTATGACTTAAAACAAGCTGCTCGTTGTTGGCTTGAAATATTTGAAAAGGCTCTTATTGAAAACGAATTTAAAAATTCTGAAGTTGACAGGTATATTTACATTTTGGATAAAGGCAGCATAAAAGAGAATATTTTTGTTGTTTTGTATGTTATATTATCTACATACAAAACAACATGATTGATTGCCACGGCAAATTTTCAAACAATGTGGAATTTTAAAGAATATTTATTGAATAAATTTCATATGACAGATTTAAATGATATTAAATTTTTTCTTGGAATAAAAGTTAAAAGAAATTTGGATAAAATTCCATTGGTTCAAAGTGCTTATATTAAAAATGTTCTAGAAAAATTAAATATGGTTGATTGCAAACCTATTAACACACCTCTACCTAGTAAATTAAATTATTTAACCTTGAATGTAGACGAAAAATATGATGCTCCTTGTAGAAATTTAATTGGATATTTAATGTACATAATGGTTTGTACAAGACCTGATTTATGCACAGCAGTAAATATTTTGAGTCGTCACACGAATAAAAATCATAAAGAACTTTGGCAGAATTTGAAACGCGTGTTACGTTATCTTAAAGGTTCAATTGATATTAAATTAACTTATAAAAAAGAAATTGTAATAAGTTTTAAATTGGCTTTGTTGATTCTGATTGGGGAGGTGATAATGAAAATAATCAAAATAGTACGACTGGTTACTTATTTAAATTGTTCGATAATTGCACAATATGCTGGAATACTAAAAGACAAACGCCAGTAGCCGCCTCGTCGACTGAGGCTGAATATATGGCTCTTTTGAAGCTGTGAAACAAGCATGTTGGTTAAAGTCATTGGTTGCCAGTATAAATATTCAAACTACAGAACAGATTATAATTTATGAAGATAATAATAGTTGTAATAGTATAGCAAATAATCCTGGCAATCCCCAAAGATCATAACATATTTATATTAAGTATCATTTTTCAAGACAACAACAAATTGAGAAACATGTAGTTCAATTAATCTAAGTTCCAACAGGCGAACAGATTGCAGACATTTTAACAAAGCCGTTGGTTGGTTGGTGTAGTGACAGCCCCTTATGTCAAAAGGCGGCTCACTTAGGCCAGGATAGGCTCATTGTGATACCGTTACCAGAAGTGAAATGTTTGGAACTTCATACAAAATTGGGTCTCGAATAAACCTTAAAATTGAAGCAGCGGAGATAATATTTTCTACTTTGTCAAATTGTTATAATTAATTTAATGATATTGAAATGGTATAACTAGGTTTTGCTGGGTTTCCCTAATCCTTGCAACTAATGTTGGACTATTAAAAAGTCGTGTTGTTGCTTTTTACCAAAATACAGTACACAGTCGTGTACAAAACTCTGAAGAAGGTTGCAAGTAGCAACCGAAATACGTATTTGAGGAAATACAAAATATTTTGGTAAAAAGCAACAACACGACTTTTTAATAATCTTAAAACACCACCAAAAGACGCTCAAAACCCCCAAATAATGTTGGACCTTATGTATTTACGCCCAGAAGTCGCAAGTGAAGCAAGATCTTGTAATTATAATTTCAAAGATAATTTCAAGCCTATTATTGATTAAAGTTTTATAAATGTATGTTAAACTTAGTTCATGAAATTAATAGATTATTTTTTGAGGTGGCGTGTTGGATTGAAGCAAAAATGAATCCATTGTATTAATGTTTTGTGCCTAAGTTTGTTTACTTTGGAATATTTATGGCTGTAAGTGGCCTTTCACTCTTTTAAGGGTCAGCATAATGCCCTGATTGTTGTATATACCGATATTTGCGTTTCAGATGTTAGACTTGTGTCGGTTTTCATTTTGAAGAGATCTTGTTTTCTTGTGATGCATTTAATTTAAATATAGACTCAATTATTAAAAAGATAAAACTGCGTATATTTATTTTCCCCCTTACCAATAAGGTATAAGTTAAAAGGTGATTATAATTTCCAAAAATGAAAAGTAATGATTGAAAACTTTGTTTGATTTGTAAATTAGGAAACAACCTTTACTGTTATGTGGAAAAAAATTTGTTCGAAATTAAATAAACCTTCAAAAGTATGCGTCGAGTATTGTGCGCCTTTCAGGCGTCTGGTTATCTTCAATGCTATTCCCAAAAGGTTATTATTCTAGGGTTAAACAGTTTTAATGAACTGAATGTGTCCAGTATTGAATGATGCACATAATATCAGTCATAAAATTTCGTTCCATCACAACTAAAGGAATTAAAAAGATTGGATGTTGATGTATGCTTGTTCATTCAACTTTTGAATACAAACGCTTTATGATCCTACGAATCCATTCTAGCGTGGCAGACTCGCAGTAAATACTTCTGCCAAGCACGTTCAGTACAAGCAAAATACTGAGATTTACACTCATTGACGCCCGTAATTTGATATCCATTAATGTTTATAACAAGAATTTGTGGTAAGCATTCTGAAAACTTAAGGACACAAAATACATACTTGAATTGAACGCTTGCTCCTTTTCAGAGTTGCATACACGGACGCCTTCGACACTGGCTCATGTTCTGCGTAAACATACGTTTATTTCCACCAGCAAAATCGCTTACCTCCCTCTTCTTATATACGCCCGGCACAAATTTGCATAAATTTCTCAGTATAACCCGCAACTAATCGTTTCGTTTACACTCAATTATGAAAGTCAACCACCGGTTGCCGGCAAAACAATAACCCAACAACTTCAAAAACAGCTGGTGGATGCTCTTCAATAGTTTTAACGAGTTCCGCAAGAGTACATTGAGTCACACCGAAGGCACTATCGCAGTGGTGTATTATTTTATTGCATTTTCGAGCTGGTGGTGAATAAAAATTTCAAAACGGGGCGGTACAAGTAGTGCCTTAACAAATTCACAGTCCAAGTCAAATTATATGACATCACCACCAAGTCCAAGCATATTATTGTGAAATTTCTAATAGTTTGGGTCTCGAAAGAACCCTGATGCATACAAACTTGCTAGAAAAAGTCTGCTTTCACCTGGTGTCAATCAGTTTGTAACATGAAAAAATCGAAAATAAACAAATATTTTCCAGATTTGGTTTATATTTATTAAGGATTTCTTACGCATTCGACACAAGTAAGTTCATTTATTTTGCTTCTACAGTTTTTGAGATAACTGCCCTTTTCTGAGATAACATACAAAATCGAGGCAGAAAAAGTCGGCGTTAACTTGATGAATTATGAGATTCCCCGGAATAAGTCGTTTCAAATACACTCTTCTATTGTTTTATTGCATTAATTATTCATGAGTAGCTATTCTGGCAAGTGGTTGGTGTAGAGTTTGTGTTGTGAATAATTTTTTTTCGCAATGGAACATAAAAGGAAAGAAATCAGTGTGAGTGAAAGAAAAATCACCATAAAATTATGGAAAGAAGGGAACAGTTACATAAATACAGCACAAATAGTGGGAAGGCAATATTTCTCAGTCCAAAGGATCATAAATAATTTCAAATCGACAGGAGAACTCACATCCAAACCTCGTTTCGGTCGTCCATCAAAATTGTCCTGCGGGGGAAAACGACACATCGTGTCATTGATAAAAAAAATCCACGGCTGACTGCTTTCTAAATAGCAACTGAAATCAAGGAAAGATTCAATAAAGATATTTGTCCGCATACTGCAAGAAAAACCCTCAAAAAGGCTGGTTACCACGGACGAGTTGCTCGGAAGAAACCGTACATTTCACCGGTCAACCGACAAAAGCGCCTTGCATTTGCCAAGCAGCACATAAATCAGCCAATAGAGTTTTGGAAGAATGTAATATTTTCAGATGAAAGTTAATATTGCATTTTTGGCATAAAAGGATGCAAGTTAGTGTGGAGGAAGTCTGGAACAGCACTCCAAAAAGAAAACCTCCTACCCACTGTAAAACATGGTGGTGGTGGAATAATGGTGTGGGGTGTATGGCGAGTACTGAGGTTGGGAAGAAGTTTATCGAATCGACGATGGATAGATTCGTATAGCTCAACATTTTGAAAAATAATTTGAAGCAGAGTGCCATTAAACTCGACTTAGGTTCAGATTTTTGCTTCCAACATGATTCTGATCCGAAGCATACAGCCGAGATAGTGAGGCTTTGTCCCAAAACAGCTACATACACCCCCACAATCACCAGACATAAACCCCATCGAACACTTATGGGATTTGTAAATGAAGAAAATTCGGCAACACGCAATTACAAGTAACAAAATGTTGAAAACTGTTCTCACAGAGAGTGGGAGAAAGTAAATGCTGAAGAGACAGTGAAGCTCGTCAATTCGATGCCAAACAGGCTCCGAGAGGTCATAAAGAATCAGGGATACCCCACCAGTTACTAAGAAATTTAAATACGTTTTAGTATTTTCTATTTTATTATTTTTATTAGAAGTGAACGCAGACCTTTTCTGCCTCGATTTTGTATGTTTTCTCAGAAAAGGGCCGCTATCTTAAAAACTGTAGAAGCGAAATAAATGAACTTACTTGTGTCGACTATTCATGAAATACTTAATAAATATATGAAACCAAATCTGGAAAATATTTGTTTATTTTCGATTTTTTCAAGTTACAAACTGATTGGCACCAGGTGAAAGCAGACTTTTTCTAGCAAGTGTATATGTTTAAAAATAATAAGAACGGAATTTGATTTTTTTATTACAGCCCATATACGGGCTGTGAATTCATTATGATAAAATGTTTACATATGGTGTTATAAGTCCCTGGCTGTTTAAATTTTGTGTTTAAATATCTTAGAATAAAATGCCAACGAAAATTACACATTTTTGCTTTGGAGGAAACGTTTGGTGAATTTAGTTGTTTTTTACAAAATAACTCGTTATACGTACGCGGATAACAAGTTGCGAAAACTTTTTGAAAGTAGTGACTGCGAAGAATAAGATGATTCAAATTGCAAAAGTGTAAAGGCGCAATTCCATTGAAGCAACGCTGAACGACATGGGGCATGCGACTTGTTTCCTAGTGTTGTCTGATTATTGGTTTGCGGCTATATGCGACAAAATTGAAAAATGTCGCATGCGGCATTTGTCCCCCCATATCGCATGCGCTTTGTCGTATATGCGTGTTGCATGCATCTCATACGATTCCATTCAGGCAACTTCATTCATTGGTATAGCATGTCTTTGCAAACTGTCGCGGCAGCGGCTTACTTGGTAATATCTTTAAATCGTAAAAAAAAGCGGCAGAAGCCACGGTGGTGGAGAAGAGAATTGTATGTCGATAATCAAGAAACTCAAAATGATTTTTACAAAAAGTTGGTTGCAGACGATGGTTACTTATTTCAAAATTTCACTAGAATGAGTAAAGAAGATTTTGAGTACTTGCTTGAAAAGGTATCACGCGCAATAAAAAAATATGATACCAACTTTCGGGAAGCAATACCACCACGTGTGAGGTTATTAGTGACACTCAGGTATTTGGCTACGGGTGATAGCTATCAATCGCATTTGTATCTGTTTCGGATATCTGAGCCCAGTATTTCGCGGATTATTCCAGAGGTATGCAGAGCTTTGATCGCTGTTTTACATGATTTTGTCAAGGTAAGTAAAAATATGAATACAGAGCATTTTTTTAATAAATTCATTCAAAAATAACTAAATAAGATGCTTATTCAAACAAGAATTAAATGTACATGATTTGTTGGAGTTACTAAAGTCGTGGAAATTCCAAAAGATTATCTGATTGCTGGGATGTTCCTGGAAATTGAGAAGAGGTCAACGCAGATTTCTCAGAAGATAGAACCGCAAAGCTGTAGTTACTTTGAAGAGGTGTACTAGTAGCCATGTTCGCTGTCCCAGAAGATAAAAAAGTTCCGCAGCTAGTTTCACTGTTGAAATGTAGTGTACTTGCATGACTAGGTTCATCATATTTGCCTATAGCTGCTTCAAACAATGTGTTATTTATTTTGTGCTTAACCATTGTTCGAGCGATAGCGCTTAAATTTCGCAATTCATTAGCCACATGTTCTCCATACGTTGAACACTCGTCTCTTTGGCATGCTGTCTTTAAAATACTATATGCTTCCTCCTCGCGATTCGATGGAGTAAAACCTTTCCTTGACTTTTTAGGGGCAACATATTGTTCTCGATTCTCTGAATAGATAGGTTGATCCCGTTTATTGCTTACTGCATGTGGCTTCCCGCACTCATTAACTTCCACTTGAGCATATTGAGTATCTTCGCTGGCTTCATGTTCTCCTTCCTGCATTCAAAAAAATACAATTGATAGATAAATATATGAATTTAATTGTTTTCAGATGCCATGTTCTGAAGACGAATGGAGAAAGATAGTAAGAGAAGTTTCCTGGAACTATCCGCATTGTATTGGAGCATGCGATGGAAAACACGTTGTCATCCAAAACCCAAAAAACAGTGGTAGTATGTTTTTCAACTATAAAGGGACATTTAGTATAGTTCTAATGGCCGTTGCCGATGCAAATTATAATTTTATATACGCTAACATAGGCTGCCAAGGCAGGATATCTGACGGCGGTGTTTTCCGGGAAACATCATTTTATAAGAAGTTGACTAGGGGCGAGCTCAAGTTACCACGCCCAGAACCACTTCCTGGTGGTAGTAAATCATTGCCTTATGTTATCTTGACGGATGATGCATTTCTTCTCCAAGAACATATAATGAAACCCTTTAGCGGTCACCACGACAAAGGCACTTGTCAAAGAGTATACAATTATAGACATTCACGAGCCCGAAGAGTAGTGGAAAATACTTTTGGGCTGCTAGCGAGTGTGTTTCGTATATTCAGAAAACCACTTATGATAAATTTGGAAAATGCTGAAATTGCAACAACAACATGTATTTATCTTCATAACTTTTTGAGAAGGAGTAAAACATCGCGAGTACTATATTGTCCTCAAGGAACTTTAGATACCGAAACGCGAGATAGAAATATTATTCCTGGATCATGGAGAGCAGTTGTCCAAGGTGATACTGGTCTGCAGAATTTGTCTCATAGAGCAAGAAGATCAAATGTAGAATCTAAAGAAGTGAGAAATGAATTTATGAGGCATTTTCAATCAGATGAAGGACGTGTGCCTTGGCAGGACCATTACGCCTAATTCTTATAAGTAATGTAAAAATTCAAATATACAGTTGAATACACAAATAGTAAAAAAGTATATTTGTGTGTACTTGTTTCAAAAAACTTACCTCAAAGTCTTCCTCTTCGCTATCAGCAGTTGACAATGTCGATTTCGGTACATCGACGTCCAGTAAAAAACTCAAAAGATCAAATGCAAACCATTTCCCTTTTTTACTGGGAGATGATGATTTTGTTTGTATGTTTTTTCTTTCGCGATGAAATGCTGATCGCAAATTCTTAACTTTATTTTTTAACTCAACCACAGTACAGTTGTACTTATTTGCTAATTGCTTTAATCTGTCGTTTTTGATTCTTATATCTTTGTACACACTAATTTTGTTATTCCATAATTCGGGCGAATTATGGTAATCCTCAATAAAAAGAGTAGTTTTTTCAATATTCCACTCCATGTCGCACGCTACAAGCCGCACCGCTCCACGCAACGTTGGATAATGGCGACACTGTGCGACAAGCTGGATTTTGTCGCGAGATGATGCATGCGTCCAGGCAACAGCAATCAACTTGTCGCATGCGACAGGGAAACTTATTTTGTGTCGCCTCGAGTTGCTTTAATGGAAAAGCTATGTGTGGCATGCGACACTGCCGCATGCCACATGTTGCCTAAAAGTTGCTTCAGTGGAATTGCGCCTTAAGAACTGAAAGCCTGCAGGATGATGATTTTCTTGTAGTCGATTCTGAATATGCAATTAATTCTCCACATTCTGATGTGAGTCACAACGAGATTAGTAGTCCAATGATCCGTTACAAATCCGTTACACTTTGTTACTTTATTCTATGATGGTGGGTCATATATACAGTGGCTCAAAGTTATAATGAAACAGCATGGACATATAGGTTTATACCTTAATAACAAATTAAATACAAATCTGTTACTAACATTGTTTTTTTTTTATTTTAAGCAGTATAATTGATATACATTTATTATCAACAAAAAAACGTTGACAATATTCAAATCAACAAAACATATTGCATTACATAACAACTAAGCCTGATTAAGTTGGAATTAAACTAATTTACTATACTTTAACTTATTAATTATCTATGTATTTTGTATTGTTTACTTGATGCCTTGTTTGGTGTAAAATAAATAAATAACAAAACATAGTACTTCAACCTCAAAGTTATAATGGAACACTCTTTAGAAGTATGTGAAGCTCACTGTTGCAACTTCAGCCAACTTCATTTTATCTATGAATCTGTGTCGTCAAACTGTGTGGCTTCCCTAAAAGTCTCATTTTACAAGTTTAGTTTATTTTTCTGATCGGTGGCAAGTACAATGGCACCGCGCGGTAAGCAGACATCGGTTGAGCAGAGAGAAATCATAATTCGATTATCAAAAGCGGGTAAATCTGTACGAAATGTAAGTGCAATTGTAAATCGAGCACCAACTGTTTTACTAGGGATGCCCCGATACGCCATTTTGCCGATACGATACCGATACCGATACTCTTATAAAAATATCGGCAATACCGATACCGACACGCTTATTGAATTAAAAAATGAAGGTGAAATAAACGAGCCGCAAGGTGCGACCCTTGAGGTCCTCACGGTCATCTTCCCAGTAATATCTACATAAACATCAACAACACTACAACATGAGAGGTATTCATAGCAGTACCAGGAATGAGTTAATATGAATCATATCGTCTACGGAAGGGTCCATTGATTACGTAAGGTTTTTGGCCGATGAGGACAGATTGAATATTCACGCAGATCAATCGGTGGGGTCTTGAAAAATTTTGGTGGTTTTCAAAATTTAAGCAGTTTTTTTAATTAAAAGACTAAAAAAAACTATTAAAAATTTGCTCAAATTATGCAAATATTTTAAAACTTTGATTGAATTTACAACATTTTTTTTAGAATAAAAGATATAAAGTAATATCATTCGTATGAACCCTCTTTACATGGTAACTTTGAATTATTTTTTTATTTTTTATTTAGTTTTTTTCATAATCATGCAAGAAAATTTTGCTGGTTTCTCTTCAAAAACTGATAAGAATGTATAAATTTTATAAACTGGTATCACTGTGCTGTGCAAATCAGGTTAAAAAATATTTTTTATGAAAAAAAACTATAATTTTTCGCGTTTTCTTCTATTAAACTAAAAAAACGGCTGAAACGAATTTTTATAATCTTAAAAACTTCACAAAGATGTTAATGAACGTCAACTGACACCCTAACGATGCAAATATGATATCTGGTTCGTGAGATATAGTGAATGATAAAAATGACCTTGAAAATCATGATGACTTTTAATGATTTTTTATTTTTTATTTAATTTTTTACGTAATCATGGGAAAAAGTTTTGATGGTGTTTTTACAAACATTGTTTGGAGAATATAAACTTTATAAACATTGAATACTACATTTTGCAAATCAGGTTAAAAATTTATTGTTTATGAAAAAAACCCAATTTTTTGCACTTTTTTTCTTAAATTAAAAAAAACGGCTGCAACGATTTTTTTAAAAATGCGACAGATTTACAAAACTATTAATACGCGTTCATTAAGACCCAAACGATGCAAATCCTATGCTTGGTTCGTGAGATATAACGCATGACAGAAATGACCTTGAAGATCATGATGACTGTTAATGATTTTTTATTTTTTATTTAATTTTTTTTTGTAATCATGAGAAAAAATTTTGTTGGCATTTTTATAAAAAATTGTTTGGAGTATATAAATTTTATAAAACTCGACAATAAGGTTAAAAATTTATTGTTTTTGAAGAAAAACCCAATTTTTTTCACTATTTTTTTTTAAAAATTAAAAAACGGCTGCAAGAAATATTTTAAAAACTTGATCGAGTTACATAAATATTAATACGCGTCGATTGACACCTTGATCAAGGAAATGGTATCTTTGGTTCGTGAGATATAACGCATGACAGGAATGACCTACAAACGGGCAAAACAGCAAACCCCCCAACCGAAGGTTCCCAAAAACTAATCAGCTCTTAAGATTGCAAAGACGCTTCGATTGACACCTTAACAAAGTCGATACGACTTCTCTATAGACCTCAAAACGTAAAGAAAAGTTGAAAATTTCAATTTCGATTTTCGAGACAATTACAAGAACTTCCCATATACTGGGAAGTAGAGATGTGCAAAACAGTGCTTCAAAAAGTGATGTGATGTTTATCACATCACTCGCTAAAGTAATATTACCAAAAAGCATTACGCATTACTTTGCATTACCCACTCAGTAACCTAGCCTAGTTCTTGTCAGACATTACATTATTAGATCTGCGTCTACTGTGATGATGATGTATTATGATACGAGTATAGCATGTAATTGCAATGAAAGGAATCAGACATACATACTTGGATACTTGTGTCATTTCCTTATATAGTATGGCGTATTATAATTTTGTTTGGATGGGTCGATGACTTGAGCTGAGTAACATAATATGAGATGATAAATATGTAATATTAAAATAAATGATAATTTGCCGAATAGGTTTGTTATTCATACTTTATTCGTAGCTATATTATTATAAGTACATATGACTATATTATAATAAGCAGATAGGAAAGGTAAATACGAAAGAAAGAATTCATGATTGTTTGTTAATTGTTATCCTTTATTTATGACAAAGCACTGAACGGATTACAGACCTATATCTAAAATTAAATTCAGTGGAGTCGCAGGCAAAAGCTATCTACGAGTAGGTAGTACTTACGAGTAAGTAATAGAAGTTAAAAAACTTTCCGTTAATATATTTATTCACTTCTAATTATTACAACTAATAAAAATCAATTGGGAAAGTTTTTTTGATTTAAGGCGCGTACGTCTTTCACTGAGAATTGCACCTGCTTTTGACAACACTCTTTCACATGGGACTGAGGTTGCTGTAATATTCAGTCTCTTTAAAACGAATGAGTACAAAAGTGGATAAACTGCTTCTCTTGCTTTCCACCAAGCAAGTGGATCTTCTTTTCTCATAATAATGGGTTCTTGAAGATACTTGTCGATTTCTACAATACCTGCTACCGTTGTGTTTTGTGGTACCAGACGCGCAACATCGGCATCAAAATCGCTCCATATTGAAGATGAGGAAGATTGTCCTTGACTTGGTGATTGAAGCTGACATTGTGCGAAACTTTCCGCTGGAATTGGAATTGCGGCGGCGGCGTTACAAATTTTGTGTTTCAAAGCCGACAATGCATTATCACAATTCCGGCTGTAACGGAAGCCTTTGGATTTGAACCTGGGATCTAGAATTGTAGCTTCAGAAAGGATCATATTGGTTTCAACATCATCAAATCTGCGTGTAAGCTCTGATTTTAAGTTAATTAGTAGTGTTTGTATAACTTCATTATTTTCTTCAACAACTACGCGTTCGATTTGGTTTATCATTAGTTTGCAGTAAACAATAACTTTCGAAGCTGAAGTATACTTTTCGCTACTAATATCCATCGTAACTTCATAAAAATTTTTTAGAATAGGTATAGCTTTCTCAATTATTACCCAGTCTTCGTTTAAAAGTGTCAAATCACTCCGCATCAATGCGATCGTAGCAATTACTGCATCTTTCATTACTACTACTCTCTGTAGCATATCATACGTGCTGTTCCATCGGGTCGAGACATCTTGTTTTAGTTTGAGTTCAGGCAGGTTCATTTGCGCCTGAATCTCTCGTAGTTTTTTAGTTCCTTGAACACTGCGATGAAAATATCCGACGATCTCTTTCACTTTAGTAAGAGTTTTTTTGAGACCTTCAAATGTAAGGCTATTCTGCACGATCAAATTCACGTTATGAGCAAAGCACCCTAATGAACGCCAACCACCTAGGCGAACCGCACCTAGAATGTTAGGAGCGTTGTCGCTAACCACCACATATATTTGGTTTTGGATTTTCCATTCTAAAAATTTTTCTTTAAGGAAATTACTCAAATTTTCACTGGTGTGTCTTTCTTGGTACTCAACACATCCTAACATCAAAGAGCACAGCTTACCCTCTTTGTCAATGAAATGAGCAGTTAGCGCAATATATCCGTCATTGGTTATTGATGTCCAGCCATCTGTAGTGATGCATACAGCTAAAGCTTGCTTAATTTTATTTTGAACAAATTCTAACTTTTTATTGTAAACTTTACTTAAAATACTTTCGGATAAGGTTTTCCTGGTGGGTAATGTATAGCTTGGGTTGAGTAACTCCACGAACTTGCGAAATTCCTCTTCATCCACCATCTTCAAGGGATGGTAACCTTTTGCAATCATTAACATCAATTGCGTATCTAATTGCTGCATTCTGCTGACTGGGAGATTTTTTTTTACAACAACATAATTCTCCATCGAGCTGTTCTTTTTATTTGCGACACTAACTACAACAGATGCTGATGTTGAAGGTGCAGAATTTGTAGTACCTGTAGCTGCAGATATACTCCTGGACCTGGATAGCTCTTGCACTTCTCTCTCGCTCAGTCGCTCATTCTCAATCACGCTATCGTGTCTCTGCATTGTAATATTTATTGTAGGATGTTTTGTTTTTAAGTGTTTTCTCAAGCTACCGATTGAACTGGACGATATTGCAATTATTTGTAAACAATATATACACTTGGCTCGTTTTGAATCCAGTTCGTTCTCCGTGAAATGGCTCCACAACGGGCTTAATTTTCTTTTCGGTGGCATTTTAAACAAATAAAAACGCTAACCCACCTAATATTATCGAATTTCAAAGTTAACAAACTAAAAATCCAAAATTATAACTACTTACTACGAGAACAACAATGAGTGCGTCAAAACAAATAGTCAACTGTCGCTAAAATAACAAAATATACCTTTCACTTTGAACTGATTTAGAAAACAGCGAAAAAGGAACCTTATTTGTAAAACGTGATGGTGATACTTAAAAATGAAGTGATTATCTGCGCAGGCGTGTAACGCGCTCAACCATCTCGTGGGCACATGCATTACGCATTACAACCGTTTCTTTCGTTTAGTTCGTGTCATTTCGCCGCCGCTTCGCGCACTTGCGCGGAATGTGGACCGACGGAGTGAAGTAATGCGTGATACTCGCCATGCTCGCGTAATGGGTGATGAAGCATTACGTGGCTAAGTAATATTACTCGGGTGATATTATAGCCATTACTTACACATCTCTACTGGGAAGTTAATAAAACACAAGTCAGAATAATTTTTAGTTAATATAAAAAATAAAGACAGGTTGAGATTAGTTAATAGTTTTAATAATTGAAATTAACATTAATAAAAAAATTGTTTAAAAAAACAAAGTATTCTCAAGTTTTGAGGAGATAGCCGAGTTCGCAAGTCTGTTTGAATGAGACCTGCGATGGAAAATAATCTCTCAGATGCGACAGAAATTATTTGGAAACTAAAGTACTTCCACGCCATTTTTTTTAAGTTTAAGTATAAGACGTCATTGCGCCAGAAAACAAACGGCAGCTCTCGGTATATTAGGAGACCTTAGGTATCTCTCGACTACTACTTTGAGAGAATTACAGCTCTGAGTAGACAGGGGCTCACCTTCCGCGGACTCTCTAGTAATATTTTCGCAAACACTCCAAAACCCACCACTCGTAGACATCTCAGAGCTAACAGTTACAGTACTAGCAGTGGCGGCTCTACCTTTGGGGCTAGTGGGGCTCAGTCCCACCACTTATTGATGAGCCTATATTAGTGCAAATGTAATAAAATATCATTATAGATTTCAATATAGTTTTCATAATTTCACTTCGTTTCAAAATATAATGTAGCATTTTTTTTTGCCCATGCTATAGTTTACTTTCACATACCACCATACCACCGAATAAAAGCTGAGAGTAAAATTCAAACTTATTTTCTCCTTGACAATTTTCCACCTTTATTACGAGGAAAGGGCTACATGGCAAAAGTCCCGATTAAGACTATTTCGATTTGAATGGCTGCGTGAATTCTATACTGAAGCGGCGGGAGTGTGTGTGTTTGAAATACATGTGGATACATCGTGGACGGGCTAATCATGTGCAGCCCGTTCAGTGCTTCGACAACGTTCAGTCTTGGCATGGTCTGGATAATACCTTTGAGCAGGCATGAGCAACATTTTCTTACGACGGCCGAAGGGGGTGAAGGTGATGACTGTTAATGCAAAAGTAGTCTCACCAGTGTAGTGCATGGTATTAGTACTTAGTGTGCCTTCGTAGTATTTGGTATTTTTAAAAGTTTTAGAGTGTTTTGTTTATTTTAGAATGGGGGTCTCCAGGTTATGGTATTTATGATTTTGATTACATAAATAATTAACAAGATTTTGTTTGCATGTGTTAAAACTTGCCAGAAGTTTGAATTTAAATTTTAGTAAAAAAAATTCGGTATTTTTAAAATATGAATTCGGTAGAAAATTTAATTAATATTACTATTACGCTATTCGTACGAAATGTTTCAAAATATGTCTTCCATTGTTCAGCTTTACAGTTTTTTTTAAGATAATAACCTTTGTTCGTCTTTTCAAGAAACAAGTAAGTTAATAGAAATAGTTTTAACAACGCCGGTTACTACTGCAGAGTCGGAAAGATGCTTCAATACCCTAAAAAATATCAAAAGTTACAAATCGAGCACCTTGAACCAAAGTCGTCTCAATTAGCTTGCAGTACTCTCGGTATTACCGTGTCTGACATAGTTTCGGAATGCAGTCGATCAAGTAATTGAATGCATTGCATTAGGATCAAGTAATTGAACAAGACGCTTTTTCGCCGTAGTAATAGTAGACTGTAATTGAAAAATTCGTGCTTTTTAACGAGAATCAAGGATTGTGGTTAAGCAATATGTTTCTTCATTTCCCAAACCACCAAATTTTTCATTAAGAGCCAATACCAAGTCAACCGTAATTTTTTTCCATTGCGATGAATTTTCCTTTTCTGTCGACGGACTTCTTGTGTTTTCCAATAATTTGTGTTTTGAAGTTGACATGACATTTCGATTTACTTTATTTGACTTAAACGAAGTTATAAATGATATATACACATGAACTAATTACGATATGTAATTCTTAATTTTATTTACTTGGAAAAATACTACGCGCGACAACAGCCAACCTAGCAAAACAAGAGACCGAATAAAGCGCGAGGATTCTCCGAGCATAGTTAGTTCGAGACTCGTTTGCAACGAAATAGACGATACAGCACGACCGTTTACATTACATCATTTTCAAGGCGATTTTGAAAAGTATCGTTGAATCGGCTATGAAAATATCGCCGATACCGATATATCGGCGAAACTTCAGGATTGTATCGGATGCATCCCTAGTTTTAACATCATCAAGCGGTACAATATTACCACATACTTCAAAAACAAGTCGAAACCGATCGGTCGCAAATTTTTTTCGGGGTCAGATGAATGTTAGCTACTACAAAGAAAAATCTACATATCAGTGCTTCAAAATTAACATCAGAAGCAAAGAAGAAAACTGCCAATCACGAAATAGTTAAAATTGTGCTTAGAAATCATCATTACCATGGACGAGTACCTAGAAAAAAGTCATTTGTAAGCAAAGGCAACATACACAAACGAATGGAGTTTGCCAGAACATGGTAAGTGAAGATTTTTCATTCTGTGAAAAATATATATTTACAGATGAAAGTAAATTCAACGTTTTCCGATCAGTTGGGCAATCATATGTCTGGCGTAAAACTAATGAAGAGGTCAAGAAGGCTAATCTCCGCCCTACAAGTCTTAAAAGCACGGCTCAGGTTCAAAAATGGTATGGGGTGCAATATCCGTGTACTGGAACGGGTAATTTGCATATAATCGAGGGAACTATGGGCAAAATATATTACTTGATTATCTTAAAAGCAAATGCTAAAGAAAGCGCTCAAAAACTTGAAATAGAAGATTTCATTTTTTATCAGGATAGCGACCCGAAGTCCAAAACTCATGTTGTGCAAAGTTGGTTGCTCTACCATTGTCCTCGTATGCTTCAAATTCACCGCAGTCGCCTCATTTGAATGCTTTCGAACACGTCTGCCGTGCAATGGTCAAACCGTCTAAATGACATTTTCAAGATTTTGAGATATGTGCGTTTAGGGACATTATACCTTCCCTTCTTTCATATGAGCTTAACATTTTGTTTCATTTCCCTCCCCTTCAAGAGTTATGACCCTGGCCATTCCATCTATAATACATCTTGCTGCTAATTTCACATAAAAAACAAGTGGCAAACCATCTAAAGTACTTTAGATGGTTTGTCCATTGTACAGCTATACAAATCAGAAGGAAAATAAACGCCTATTAGTACAGTCAAAGCGTCCGAATTTTGATGTAAACCAAGCATTTTGGGTGGGCAGAATTTTTTTTAATGTAATGCGTGGGCAATGGTATAGATAGCTAAAGTTCAAGTTTCTCGGGTCGCAGCTCCTGTCCTTTGGGCTCCATCTTCAATACAAAAGAAGTTGGGGCACCCTCATATCTCCGAAACCATGGCTCTCACAAAAAAAGTTGTGTATGACAAACTTGCGTAGAATAAAATGTGTAGCAAGTCTTTCATACATCACTTTTACAGTGGGTCAATAATAAAAAAGTTACAAACCAAAAACCACACTCAAAAAGGGGGGAACATCTTTCGGGCGCCACAACTTTTTTAGTTTCACGTTTAACGCGAAACACATTGAAATGCTTTTCAAAGATAATTTTGTCACAAATCTTTTGCGGTATTGTTTGTTACAATCACTGCACATTAATGGGAGTTATTCTATCCCAAAGGGGAAAAAGTCGCGTGAAAACCCGTGTTTAGGTCAAATAGTCGGCTTTTGATGGCAAACCCCCGTTGCGAAACTCGCGGAGCATTTTGGTAGGCAAGCACATTTTTGGTGCAATGTGTGGTATGCCTTACTGGCAGCTTAAATCCAAGGTTCTGGGGTCGCAGCCACAAGCCTCTGTGCTCCATCTTGAAAACAAACAAAAAGTGGGGTACCCCTATATCTCCGGAACCATGGCCCCCACAAGAAAATTGTATATGACAGACTTGCGTAGAATTAATTTTTTAGCAAGTCGTCCATACATCAATTTCACGTGGCATCAATAACTAAAAAGTTATAGGCCTAAAACGACATCCAAAAGGGGGGACATCTTTCGAGCGTCACAAATCCATTGTTTTCACTTTAACCCCAAAACACATCGAGAATAATTTTAAGACAATTTTGTTGCAAGTCGTTTGCGGTATTGCTCGTTTCGATCACTGTACCATGTCGGGTGTTATTGTGTCTCAAAGAGGGACAAGTCTTAGGAAAAAAACATTTTAGGACCAGATAAGCAGGTGTTAAAATGCTTTTTTCCTATGACTTGCCCCCTTTGGGACACAGTAACTCCCGGCATGGTACAGTGATCGGAACAAGCAATACCGCAAACGTTTGGTGATAAAACGTCTAAAAGTTGTTTTCGAACGAATTTCGCGGTAATAGGGGAAACAAAGAAGTTGTGGCGCGCGAAAAATGATCCCCCCTTTTCAACGTCGTTTTTAGCATGTAACTCTTTTAATATTGACAGCACGTGAAAACGATGTATCCACAACTTACTGCAAATTGAACTTTACACAAGTTTGTCATATTCAACTTTTTTGTGGGAGCAGTGCTTTCCAAAATATGGGGCCGTTCCATTTTTTTTGTTCTCAAGATGGCGCCAAGGGGATTGGACCTGCGACCCCAGAAACTTCAATTTAAGCTCACATAAAGGCATACTACTCATTGCAATTAAAAAATTTCTGCCCACTAAAATGCTCCGTGAGTTTTACAATGGGGGCTTTGCCATCGGAAGCCGATTATTTGGCCTAAAATGCGTTTTCCCCCTTTGGGATGTAATAGCTCCCGCCAGTGTACAGCGATCAAAACGATCAATACCACAAATGACTTGCGACTAAATTGCCTTAAAGTTATTTTCAGTGCGTTTTGGGGTTAAAGTGAAAACGAAGAAGCTGTGGCGCCTGAAAGTTGTTCCCCCCTTTTTGGGTATGGTTTTTGGATTGTGTCTTTTTTATTATTGACACCACGTAAAAGTGATGTATGAACGACTTGCTAAACATTATATTTTCCGCAAGTTTGCCATACACAACTTTCTCGTGGAAGCCACGGTTTGGAAGATATGGGGGTATCCCACTTTCATTTGTTTTCAAGATGGAGCCCAAACGCCATCATCGGGGATCCCAGGAAATTGAAGTTAAGCTAATTATACCATTCCCCACGCATTGCAATAAAAAAAAATCTGCCTTTTGAAAATGCACGGTCAAACTCCCAATTGACTTGATTACTTAGTAGAGCATTTGAAGCGTTTGTACGTTGTTTTCTTAAGCAAGTTTTCCTTCTACGCACACTGGACAAAACGTTTAAATGCTTTTAGACAGTTTGCCGTTGTATCTGAAGCTGTGTTTCAAGCGAGAAAACAAATCTAAAAATAAGTTTCCTTCGTTTTCATCCCCGCATTGGTGATTTTCGTGAATCTTGAATTCATGTTGCATTCTTTGTACGTCGCTTGAAAGGTTTTAGCAAACAAATTTGGTAATGTAGGCAAGACAGGGGAAATGCGGAAGCGTTTTCACGCGAAATGTTTGAAGCCATTTATCTCGATATCGAGGAAACTGCAGTTAGACGGTTTGGCCATTGCACGGCAGACGTGTAGAGTTACTTAGAAACAAAATTAAAAAAATCATCAAATAAAGAATAAAATACAGTTGGAAGCAAAAGTGGAACAAAATTTCCGGATCTTTCCTTTTCTTTCAAAGCGTTTTTTTTACCTCAAACATCGCCTAAAATAAATATTATACTGATGTATTAAGAACTGTCTTCATTTCCCCACAAATCAGTTGCAAAATAGACCTTTTTTCCGGCCTCTAAAGGTACTTCCCCCCTTAACACTCAAAAAACTAAAGACTGGTTGACTAATAACCGTATTAAATACCATTTTGTATCACCCCAACATAAAACAGGAAACTCAGATATAGAAATTGCTCACAAACGTTTAAACGAGAACCTTAGGACTTATCTTGTGCGTCAAAAACAGGAAGATCGAAACCTAACCGAACTTAACTCTATTCATGAGTGTGTTCAATATTACAATAATACGATCCATTCTGCCCACAAAGAGAAACCTGCTGCTGTATTCTTTCAGCAAACCGAAACTCCATTTTCAACTATTCTTGAGCGCATAACAAGAAACCAACAGCGAAACACCGACTACCATAATAAAAAAAGACGAGTAGTTAATTTAGATACAGAATTGATAAAAAACCCAAATTTAACTGAACTCCAACCGAGATATGTACCAGCTAATAAAAATCATAAGATACACCCCAAAGATACCGCAAGTCTAAAAAGATTTCTCCTGTATAGGTTCTTCCAATTAGCAATTATAAATAAATTCTTACTATTTGAAATCTGAGGACAGATTTCTCACTTAGAAAGGGAGGAGTTATGTAGTTTTCCCTTGCGTACCATACGTATCCTTTTTTCTCCATAGTTTTATGACATTGTCGGCATTCCGCAAAGCACCCTTCCAATTTTATTACCTTGTGGCAGAGTCAGCATTTCACAGGATCTGGGCAACATCTATGTAAATATAGATTAAGAATTTAGATACGAATTTGTGAAATGTTTATTACTTTAAGGCAAGACGCCACCAATGTAAAATTAGTTAAGAAAGGTGGCTACCACATGTTTAGAAATAAGATAGTATATAAATAAGAAAGAATAGGTTTTAAGTCTCAGTGCGTAAAAAATCTTCGAACCTACAGGCAACATTAAGTTACAAGCTAATAAGTCCCACTATTTTTATTTTGATTTTTTGCATTGTGTAGCCCTGTGTCTTGAGTATAACTATGTCATTTTTCGTAAGAATTGACAAAGCACGTGTTCAGTTATTAGCCGATGTTCGTGGAGATAAGTTGTAAAGTTTAGCTCGCGAAAAAAATGTCGTGATAAAAAGTGTTTAAAATTGATAAAGTAATCATTTATTACGAAATTCGAGTACATATCGTAAATAAAGAAAGGTGAGAGAGTGATATAAAAAAAATTGCATGTAAAAATTCTTTACTTTGTTTATAATAATTTTGTAAAAAAGCAATTGCCTATAGGCAACACCGGTCAATTATGGCAATTTTTGAAAAATATTTTTTTTATTTATGTATTCTAAGATGCGTCCAAAAGGTTTAAATGCGGAGGATATAGGAAAAATTGTCAAATTTGATTGGGATAATTCCGAGGATGAGGATGAAGAAGAAGAGGACAATAATATCGTTCAATTGGAAAAAATCATAGAAAATAATTTGCATAATATGATTGAAAATGAAGAAAATATGGAAATGACTGAGGAAATAATTGGCGAAGAAAAAGACGGAGAAAATGAAGCGATTGAACAAGAGATAGTAGAAAAAATATATATGAATAGGTTGCGCTGGAGAAGTACAGAGTTGATGCAATGTGATGTCAATTGGAAAAGCGAAATGCGTGGAAATATGGTGTAACAACGGATTGAATATTTTAACCAGTTCTTTACGGATGAAGCTCGGCAGAAGATATGTCTTGAAACAAACTTGTATGCGGCACAAACTAATGGAACATGTTGCGGATCAGTTTTCATTTTTTTGGTGCACATTTTTCAATTCTTCCAAATTTGGAACCTATTTAAATTTCCCTCAGTACACTGCCAAATAATCGGTATTGGCAGTACTAAATCCCAAATTGATAATCCACCACACGCGCTGTCTCTCTCGAGAGGTGAGTTCATGTGATCGAGCGCGAATCGGTTCTCTTTGCACGCTGTCGCCCTCTGATTGGCCGAAAACATTTGCTGATTACCATATGTGGTAATAAATGAAGCAAAAATGATTCGACTCGTGACAGCGGTGAAGTGGGTGTGAGGGGAGATCGGGAGTTGGATAGGAGTAATGAAAGAAGACGGTCGAGAGATAGGCTCCGCGCAAGATAAAACGTTGTCGGTTTTTTTGGAGATAAGTACCATCCGACGGTCAATTCCTCGTCAAGGAATAACACTAATATTTAAATTCGAGATCGAGTTGTTCGGCGAAAGGGCTGTTGTGAGTTTCAAGAGTGTGGTGTATGGGACAGTGGAGGCACCGGAGGCATCAAGAAACTACTAGAGATGGGAGATACCGTCTATTTTCAGTCGCGGTTAATACCGTCACGCGACTAGAAAATACCGCGACAAAATAACTGCTACTTTGGAACGGTTCCTCATGCGTTGATTAAAGTTCATGCTACACATGTATACATGCGTTTGGTCGCGTTCAATCAGCAGCATGCATTTGGGTGTTACTAAAAATAGACGATTCCGAAAACTCATGTCGTTATAACGTGCAGCGTGCTGTAAAATTAGCGTTCTGTTGAATTTTATCGCGAGGAGGTTTGGTTTGTTAGACTGTTTTGCTGAAAACATACATTCAGTGATAAAATAATTCTACATTTGAAGCTTCCAGGTTTATTTGAAGACAAAGATTCTAACCCATAACAAGGGAAGGTATGTAATGTACATATATTCAAATAGAACCTAAATAACTTTTTGCTATTGGAAAATATGAGGTTATTTGTTTTGGTTGTTCCCGATTTAGATTTCAGCTGACAATATGTTTCAAAAAAGAACAAAAACATCCCATGTTTGGAATTATTTTACCGAAAAACAAGATGCAGTTGCAATCGCTGTGTGCAACATATGCAAAAGTGAGCTTAGTTTCAAATCAAGTTCCAACAATTTAAGGAAACACATTGAAAGGAAACATCCACTGGTAAAGATGAAAGATGACTTTCCGATTAAGCATAAAGAACGAAATTCAAAAACAATCACGTCTTTCGAAAGTGCAGAGCTTCCTGCATCCCATTTGCCAGCAAATATTCAACTCGAAATTGAGCCGACAGAAGCAACTACATCAACTGCTAGGTCCCAAGCAAGCATGGACTCATTTCTAAAACGAAAAATGAACGGGGTGAACAAAAAGAAAATAGACGACAATTTAATGCTCCTTTTTATAAGGGACTTCCAACCATTTTCGGTAAATGAAGACTTTGGATTCAAGCGGTTTGTAAGTTCCTTAAATCCGTCTTACAGTCTTCCTTCAAGAAAATTTATTTCGAACTCAATGCTTCACGCGAGATTTGAAGAGGCAAACAATCTGATGAAGCAAGAGCTAAGAAAAGTTGAAGCAGTAACTTTAACTACAGATTGTTGGACATCAAGGAACATGGAAAGCTATTACTGCACACTTTGTTAACGCCAAATTTGAGCTAAAAAGTGTCCTACTAGATTGTTCTTCATTTTCAGAAAATCACTCGAGTAACAATCTGGCAGAACAACTGAAAAAACTTTTGTGGAATGGGATATAGAGGCGAAAATTTTGATGATTATTTCTGACAATGCTGCTAATATACGGAAAGCAGTTAAGGAGAAGTTAAGTATTAATCATTTTGGTTGCTATGCTCATACAATCAACCTTATCGTTCAAGGGTCTTTGAAAAATATATCCACGATTCTTGAAAAAATCAAGGCAATTATCGCACATTTCTAACGAAGTTATTCTGCGACCAGCAAGCTTATGGAGCAACAGAGAGCTTTAAATGGAAGCAGTGATCCAAAAAAACTTATTCAGGATGTGAATACAAGGTGGAATTCCACATTTTATATGGTCGAACGATTCATTGGCCTCGAACAGTCTATAAGGACTACAATTGCTCTTTTAAATAAAAATTTACCACAGGTAAGTCCTGAAGAGTGGACCGAATTAAAAGAAGTAGCCAAAGTTTTGAAACCAATGAAAACGCTTACTAATATCATCAGTGGACAAAAATACCTCACAGTTTCATCTGTGATTGTTTTAACTGACGGGATTTTGGGTGTTTACAAGAACCTAAAACAACAAAATTTTCAACAGCAATCTTATAGAATGATCGATTCCATAATTGAAGGAATTGAATCTCGACTGAACAATTTAGCCAGCCGGGATGAATTATCGATGGCAACGTTTTTAGATCCCCGATATAAAACTGCTGGGTTTCCTGATAGCTTCGCCCTAGATCGAGTCAAGCAAAAAGTGATAGCTGAAATGGTAGAAAGACTTTCAAAGGAAAACATTAATTTTGGGGCAGAAAATCAGACTGAACAGCAGGTGAATAAATCTTCAGCAGAGTTTTGTTTGTGGGAGCAATTGGAACAGAGGAAAATTACACTTCGACCGAACACAACAGTACAATCAAAAGCAATCGTTGAAGTAGAACGCTATTTGGACGAGCAACTAATTCAACTGATATGATATGAGATCCTTTGAAGTGATGGCAAGTGAATTCATATAATTTTCCCAACTTAGCAAAGTTCGTCACATCCAAGATGGTAACAGTCGCGACGTCAGTACCTTGTGAAAGGATATTTTCCAAGGCAGGTCAACTGCTTTCAGAAAGGAGAAGTAGGTTGACATCCAGTAAAATCAAAAAGCTATTATTTTTAAATTGTTATGAAGAAAATGTTCCATTTTGAATTCTTAAATCGTTTATACCATATTATAATCTTTATGAAAATTACATTGAATTTTATAATCGGTTTTTAATTAAATACCGTATCAAAGAACTTATTTGTTTTTCACTATAAAACGTAACTAGTAGGAAATCAAATCAAACACCTTGTAACATTTACAATGTATTAAGGGGGGGGGGGGTAAGGTTTGGCAACTATTTCTTTTTCATTTTTTTTATATTTTTTTCTGAAAGTACAACATCCGAAGAATATTGTATTAAATTTGTAGGTCATTCGGAGTAAAACCAACGAAGCTACAGTTGGTTGAATAACTGTACCTTTTAGGTTTGCGCGCCTTTTAGCTACCTGCGCTGAGCGGCGGCGAGCGGCAACTGTTTCGGTCTCTATTGTATTACTTTTATCGACAGGAGCAAAAAGATGCCTTAGATAACGGGGATGATAGTGATGTACTGTATGGACCCGGCATCGATGATGACATGTACGTATTTTATAAGAAAATCCGGTTTTTCCAAGATATTTTCATTTTTTCAGTGTACAAAACTCTAAATCGATTTTCCCAAACACGTAATTTTTAAAGTCGGTGACCAGCCTACTGAAAAAACTACTTAACCGATCGTTTTGAAATTTTATACACATATTCTACATATATATAGCTCTCTAGTGACGTTGAGTTTTTTTTTAAAAATTAATTACTAAGAATTTTGCAATAACAAATAGGTCGATTTTTTTGTCAAAAATCGTTATTTTGGCTTAAAAATGGTGCTAAAAATTAAAAAATTTAATAATTAAAAAAAAATCGACGTCACTGGAAAGATAAAGTAATAAACTGAAGAAAGCATTTTGATTTTTTGGTTTCAGATGATCCAGTGATGCTGTAGGCTGGTCACCGCACAAAAACTTTTTTCTTGGCGCCTGTGGAGATCTACAATAAATCCGTTATTTCTTTCTATTTTGGACAATTTTTTTTTAAATATTCTTCACATGTTGTACTTTTAGATAATAATATGTAAAATAAACCTACAGTGATAATTTTTCCCAACAAAATTCATGAAAAAAAGGTATTTTTTAGACGAAACAAACCTTACCACCCCCCCCCCCCCTTAAACAAAGCTTTGTCTGAGCGTACGTGGCTTGCTTGAGCAATATTTTCCTTTTCAAATATATTTTCCACATACTAAATGTATGTATGCCTAAAACAAATCTATGGTCACAAAACATCCCAATACTGAACATGATACATTCGTGAACAAACGCGTACCGTCGCGATTAGTTCGTAGCGCTACGCTGATATTGCTGAGTCCTATGGCTTTCGGAATGTTTTCTGATACCATACCCCGAACTTTTATATGCAGTTCCGAGGAACTGGTTACTTCATCAACTTGTAGCGCGACGCTATGGTATTGGAAAATATCGTTCCAATGTAACTGTTACAGAAATACCGTCTCATCTCTAGAAACTACATCGTTATCGTCCTGGCACCGTCACCATGCGAGAAGTTCGTCGCTATAAAAAGCCGACTGAGCTGCTGATTCGTAAGTTGCCTTTCCAGCGCCTTGTTTGCGAAATTTCAAACGATTTCTGGATCAACGATCAGGACGAGTCAGAACTTTGAAGCGAAATTTCAAAAACGATTTGCGTCTTCAAAGTTCTGCTGTGATGGCTTTGCAAGAAGCCAGCGAAACATATTTGGTTGAATTGTTCGAGGATACGAATTTGTGTGCTATTCATGCCAACGTGTCACCATCATGCCGAAAACCATCCCCCTTGCTCGTCGTATTCGAGGCGAACGTGCTTAACCAGATTTCACGTATGTTTGTATATGAGATCATAACTTAGCCCGAGGAAGGTGTGTTATTTTTATTTATTTCATCTCGCTAAACTATTTCTAGGATTAGTGGTAAGTTACTTTGATCATTATTACATTAACAACATCCTTTCCGAGTCTCTTGTAATCTTATAACAATCACATTTGCATTAGTGATTATATTTCGTAAGCCATTTAGGTTTAGTCGTTATGTACTACATACGAGACTATCTAAGACAATAGTTAGTGTAGTTGGATGTAAACGATTGTCTTCCATTAAAATTCTAAATAATTTATTGGAAATAAAGTGTAAATAATATGAAGTGATTTTTTTTTCATGGGTTCTCCCCTCCCCAGCTTGTGCGCAATTCGGTTGATCCGGTTATTGATTGTTTTCTTGTGATTTTGATTAGCCCACGGCCCGGTAAGCTAGCCGGTTTTCAAAATGTTACTCTACGGTCGCCACTATGCGGCCACAGTTGGTGGGTGCTTCGCACGGGGCTTCCTCTCGGCAATCACCTTTCATGTGGCGCCCGAATTGGCGGGGCACATGAAGGATGATTGGCTGGGAGGGAGGCGTGGTCATGGGAGCACGCAACACATGGCGCCCAAACGTTTCGACCTTTTGCCTTTCTAAATTCTAAATTCAAATTCTATAGTGGTGTCGAAATTCGGAAAAGTGTCGGGTAATTCGCGTAGTTTGTTTGAATCGGGATTGTTATTATCTCAATCACACCTAGTAATTGCTTCCACGTTTGAAACCGACGCAATCCCAATTTCGACCCACTTCTATATAAATAAATAAAATAAAATTGACTTTTAGCTTCTAGTCGTCGAATAATTTGTTCGAATCGTGAATCATCTCGTTTTACGTACTTCACATTTTGTTGTGACACACAATTTAAGTGTCTAATGAAATTTTGTATCTGATCGCGTCTGTTTGTGGGGAGACCAAATATATCCTTTAAAAAAATATAATACAAAAATAATCACTTCATGCTAGTCCGATTCGTTATATGAATCGACACAATAATCGTAAGTCACACTTTTTGTAAAAACTATGTACAATAATTTATGTTAAAATTTATGTAAATTCATGTAAAAACATTGTAAACCACTCACACTCCTACAATCAGTTTCGGTATTACGCGTTTAGTATCTTCGCGCGGTTAGTAGTTGAGCGTATCGCCCATTGGCGTATAATTGATATATTTATCTTAGTTTTGTGGCGTTTCGCTGTAAGCGAGTAATTTAGGCCGCCTTTTTGTGTTAGCCATAATATCGTTAGTTGTAATATAGTATCGTGTACTATAGTATCGTATAATATCGTATCTTATAATATCGTATCTTATAATATCGTTTCATGTAATATCCTATTCGGTAAAATAACTTAAACATTTTTTTTATAATTAGCTCAAACCTTCAGTCGCTCTATCATTTAACTCCACCCATCATAACCAACTACTATCGTGGGTCTATATCGTTCTATCCTGCAACATGGATATTCTTCAATCATTTCTTTTGAGTAAGGCCGTTGATCGAGCACGCAACAGAGTTAAAATGTGAAGGTTTTGAAATTAAAATATATGTTGGAATATTATTATATCTCGCTATAATAAGAATTCCAACATACAGAATGGCATGGGCGCAAAATTTCAAGTTGTCGGATGTTGCAAATTCTATGCCAAGAAGTAGATTTCATAAAATAAAGCGATATTTACACATAAATAATAACGCTGATCAGGCTCAAAACGGTCAACCTGGCTACGATAAGTTACACAAAGTTCGGCCATTGTTAGATGTTATTAAAAAAAATGCAATGAAATTTCCAAAGAAGAACACCAGAGCATCGATGAACAAATGATCGCATTCAAAGGTAATAAACTATTACATAAAAATAGATATCTTTCAATTGCTTAAATGTATTTTCATATTTAGGTAAACACAGTTTGAAGCAATATCTCCCGAATAAGCCAAATAAATGAGGCTTCAAAATGTTCACTAGACCTGGTGTATCTGGCATTATTTATGATTTCACCCTCTACATTGGTGGAGGAACGTGTGAATCTTTTGGTTTGGGAATATCATCGGATATTGTCTTACATTTGGCATCTAGCATTCCTATGAATCAAAATTATAAATTATTTTTTGATAATTGGTTTACGTCAATAAGCTTGTTGATTGCTCTAAAACAAAAGGGCATATTATCCATTGGTACAATCCGAAGTAATCGTTTGAAACATTGTACTCTAAAAAGTGAGCAGGATCTTCGAAAAAAAAGTCGAGGATCATGCGATTTCAAATATGAGTCATCGCACAACTTGATTGTTTGTCGTTGGTATGACAATAAGAGTGTGCAACTGGTTTCTAACTACGCAGGTGAAAATCCAATGAGTTAGTGCAAGAGATGGTGCCGAAAAGAGAAGAAATTTATTACAATTCCTCCAACAGGTATAGTTGAATGCTTTAACAAGCATATGGGAGGCATTGACCTTGCAGACATGCTGCTAGATTATATAAAGTCAACCACCGTTCGAAAAAATGGTATATGCGCTTTGTATACTGGTGCATATATTCTGCTGTAGTAAATAGCTGGCTGTTGTATCGCAGAGACCTTATACATAATTACGGCAGTGTGAAGTATATGCCGTTGATGAAATTTCAATTAAATATTGCCAATGAGCTGATAAATGCAAACCAAACATCAACGGTCGCAAAAAAGAGGTCGCCCATCAAATCTATCCCCAACGGAGTCCACTTCTTCTTCAAGATGCTCTTCACCATCCAAATGAACGCCTTCTGGATCCACTTCCGGCAGAAGAGTGAATGTTGCAGAGCCTGCAAAATCTATCCGTCAATTTAAGTCACTGGGTTCAATGGGGATCAAAAGGTCGATGCAGGCTATGCCATACTGGGTTTCCTCGGTGTTAATGCAGCAAATGCAATGTTTATTTGTGCTGCAATCCATTAAAAAATTCTTTTGTTTCGTATCATACTTGCTTTTTAATAAAAACACTGTCAAACTAGGCATGTATTATTATAAAAAGAATACTCAAAAACAAAAAAATTATAATTAACATAGTATTAAATCTCATAAAAATATTTTATTAGATTTACCATAGTTGCCTAATGTTGCCTATAGGCAACATTCAATAACTTACAAACCGAGAAACATATGAGTCTGAAAATTTCGACAGTTCATATTTAGGTCAAAAATAAACACGAATATGCTTCCAAAAATCTTTAACTGTCGCCCAATTTAATTCGGGCATGAAAGGGTTAAAACAGTTTGTACAGCCAAAGTGAAAGCAGCAAAATAATTCATAAACTGTTTTTGTATTTGGACCTTCACCTCGCCCTTATTATTAGCCAATAAAATCTCACCCTGTATTTTGTTAGACTCCCAAACAAACCATTTAAAGGCGAGTAGTGACTGATGTTGAGATCTGTAGTAGCCTTGTTTTGGTATTACACCTATAGTACTTTCCTTCAAAAAGTTTTTTCGGAAGACGAGCATATAGGCCGAGGCTATAGTTAAGGCTTCTACAAAAGGATTTACATTAGTTATACTAAGAAATTCCCTCATGAATCAGATATCCTCAAACGCAAGATATTGACATCGCTCACACAGTATCTTAACATTTCCTTACGGTTATCAAAAACTACTGATGAATGCGTATTATACCAGTCGAAGAACTTGTCCTTTTCTACCTTCTTCATTACACTATACCCATATAAATCAGGCGAGCACATATTCAATATTCTCTATTGTATTAAAGTAATATGGATAATGGCCTTTTGCATGATCTTTGATTTCAAACACCTTTGGGGAATGTGCAAGCGGGAATGCCAGAAAATTTAAAGTCTATGAAAGCTACTCTTCCGCACGTTAGTTTCATAATTTTGGTACCTTTTATTATAGGTTCGATTTTCTCCTTTCTACGCATTAGTTCAGAAATTATAAAATGACTGTCGTAACCTTGCAGATTATGAGCTATAGAAAATATGTTTGAAATAGCAGTACGAGGCCCGAAACAGTAATCTAAAAACTTTGCAACAACATTCTCAATTTTATCATATTGGAAAATATGCTCCCTTACACCTCAAACATCGCATTCTTCCACCATATCATTTCCCTAACAGTTATAGCAAACCTGCAGGGCGACAGTTAGATTGACAACATGAAGAAAAGCATTTAAGTTATCGCCATAGGAGGTGTTCTGAGTACTTTCGCAGTCAAAGAATATTATCATAAATTTGCTATCATATTTTCTCTTCGGACGCTTAATATAACAAAGATGATCTGGGGCAAAATTTCGTTACGAGGGCTATAAACTTCCCGCAGTGTTCACATATTCTAAAGCTTTTACAAACGTTATTTTTTCATATTTATTTTTCAAATGGTTTCAAAGCAAATGTCATCTCTAAACATACGATTACAATTTACGCATTCCTTAGTCTTTGTCACAAACTGACATGGCAGAAATGATAAACAGTATGGAAATTTTTGGGCATATTTACGCTGCTTCGCATACAGTAGTGTAACGCAAAGAGTGCATGCAAAAGGCTTGCTGAAGAAACCGGTCAGGGACTTATATCACAAAGAAGTGTTCCAGCTCTTTGGAATAGTAAAATATAATTTTTTCACAGAGGAGCCTTCGTACGGAAGTCTAAACATCAAAAAATCTGAGTTTTTCAGGTTGTCAAATGCAGCTATCTGATAGCCGTTTAAGAATTTTTGAAATTTATAGAGGTCGGGAAGAACACAACCTTTTTCACCCACCACTACTTTTGCATCTCTACATAACTTCTTTGACATTTTATCTAGAGCTTTTACAATCGAAGCCCAACTTGTCCTCTTAAATCTCCCCGAAACCATCTCAATCACGTAACATAAGCTTCGCGGCAGACAATTAAAATCATTGTCTTTCCTACATCCACCACGCTATACTTTCTAGCCAAAATCTCTTTTTCCGACAAAATTTTGGAATTTGCCCTACCCCCGACGAAGGGGAAATTTATTATATCTGCCTTTACCTTCATAATCGCGTCAGATATGTAGTGTTAGACTGATTTACGTTCGAAATTAAGCCGACAAAAGAAGCACCACTCAATTAGTTTACAGATCTCAAGCTAGACCAGATGGGCTTTATCTCAGGCAAAGCTGGGAGTTCAATAGACAAGCTTATTTTACTACCTTTCATCGAGACTAACTCTTCTATAATTTTGTCGAACATGATCTGGAGCTCTGTAATAGGGCCCTCACAGGCCTCTATGAACTCTTTTAATTGGAAGAGCATCCTAACACCTTTGAGATTGATTTTTTTATAAAAGATCGCCTCCCTTGAGAAAATTTCGACCCATTTACCCACTCCACCACCTGTCTGAGCTGAAACTATATCCTGCTCTAGTTGCTGTAAAATTTCAACATTCATATCTGAACTGCTACTAGCCGAACTGTTTGAGGCAAGTCTTTCATTCTGTAATGCCGTGAAAACAAATTCATCTCTATCTTGCTCACTGTTTAGGAAAGAAACAGCCCCTTTTAAACTCTGCTCTGAAAAGGGGACGTTGTATAGGGCCGAGAATCGAATTAACAGCCTCATATCTTACTAATTAAACATATACACAACAACAGCCTCATATCTTACTAATTAAACATATACACACCATGGATGTATTTCCCAGTTAAAAATGAAGATTAGCGATTCCTACAAGAAATCATTCAACATGCTATCTGCACCGTTTATGATAATTCTATAGATTTTAATGTTTTTCGCGTATGTATCATATATCCATTACCTGCATAGTCATTACAATTATTTTCGATACACTTTTTATCATGAGCTAAGTGACAACCTGCATAACACATCGGTACTCCTACGGAATTAAATCGGTATTCCCTATGTATGGTGCAGTACTGATACATGCAGAACTGTAGCGGAACATTTTGAATATTGGACAAGTTTCTAATATCGACACAGATACAGTATTGCATTAGGAACTGGGTTCTATAATGCGTCAGTACTGCATCACTGGTACTGGTGAATTTTGTTGAAGTTCTGAATCAATTCAGTTTGCGGATTCTGTTCCAGTATTCGTCTCATAAATAAATAAATCAAAATATTAAGTCAAAACGTAATCATTTTTTCCTTTTTAGTTATTTACTCGGTCTTTTCTGTATCATATGTTTGTACAACTTTGTAGACTTTCGGTTTGCAGCTTGGCTGCAACGCATCGTATCGTAATAGCTCGCGGATCCGGAGCGACCGTTGACAGCATTGAACGTAGGCCTGCTGACAGACGTCAGAGAAACGTGTTAGAGTTAATTGAGTATTAATTGAAGGTTAAGTAAGAAGTCGTTGATAGCAGTCGTTCAACGCGGTTGTTTTAAATATAAAAAATCTGATGTTACAACTCTGATGTGGGGTACGCCCAACGTAAAAACGAGCCAGTCTGAACAAACGACGCCACCGCCGCCAACGAATCTGAAGAGACGCCGCTGCCGACCAGTCTGAATATCAGACGCCGCCGATCAGCCCGAAGAGACTCCGCTGCCGATCAGAGACGCCATCGATCAGCCCGAAGAGACTCCGCTGCCGACCAGAGACGGCGCTGCTGACCAGTTTGAATAACAGACGACACCACCGCTGCCGATCAGTTCGTAGAGACGCCATTGCCGACCAGAGACGCCACCGATCAGCCCGAAGAGACGCCGCTGCCGACCATTTTGAACAACAGACGCCATCACTGCCGACCAGCCCGAAAATGGCAAAACGGACAACGAGGAAGGATAAAGCTGATATGCTGCAAGACACTGATGCACTTGGAGATGCCGCTGAAACTTCTGCCATCGACGCCCCGAAGAATGAGGACCCTGACAATAGTAAAAAAGTTATTGCTGCTGGTGCTGTCCAACTGAACCATGAGATACAAGCTGCAGACAAGGAAATAGAACTCCTTGAAAAAAGGAAGCATATATTGGAACTGAAGAGGGCAATTAAGAAATTAGAACAACTGAATGTTGGCTCAACTGAAGAAAAGTATGAGGTCACCGATGTCCAAGTAGTCGCGAGCCGATTCACGGGAGATGACGACTACGACGTAATAACGTTCATAACGGACCTTGAAGCAGCTCTGGAGATGAGCCGACAGAGGGAAAGAGCCAAACTTATGAGTTTGAGGCGCCAATTAGAAGGCACTGCTGCCGTCTTTTTGAAGACAACACGAGCGACCACTTATGACCGGCTGAAATCAGAGTTAATTGACGAGTTTGGTCAAAGCTGCCCAACCCAAGAAGTCTACCGTCAACTACAGCAGAGACATTGGGATCCTCGGACTGAGACACTGCAGCGTTATGTCCTAGAGATGCAGATGATTGCCAGATGCAGCCGTGTGACGGAGATCGAGCTAATAAGCTTCGTCATCGACGGCCTGAAGTTGCCCGCTGCCGAAACATGCTTGCTGCTGAGTGTCCGAACCCTGAAGGATCTGAAGCAGTCACTGGAGTTACACGAAAAACGCCTCCCCCGTACGCGGGAAACACCGTCCGCTGCTCTTAGGAATCGCCTGAGGCCCAAAACCCGATATCAGCCACTGATGTCTGCCACTGAACCTGCGCCACTGAAGTCCGCTGTCCGACTTAAGCCACCGATGTTTGCTGCCCAACCTATGCCGCCGATGCCTGCCAGTAGCCCCGACGAGCAACTTCGATGTTACAATTGCTCGCGAATGGGTCACTACCAGTCACAGTGTCCAGATGAGAAGAGACCCCCTGGATCGTGATTCAAGTGTTGGAAGATGGGACACCAACACAAGGAATGCCTGAATCCGAAGAGAACTGCTGCCCGGCCACCACTTCTGGTAGCCGAACGAAGGTGAGTGTTGTTCATGCTTCCGTTAATGGCCGACGCTCACAAATTACCACATGTCTTTCCCTTTTTGATACCGGTAGCCCTGTTAGTCTCATTGCGAGATCACTTGCTAACGAACCGCTGCCCACGAAACTTAGGCTCACGAAGTACCGAGGATTGTGAAACGCCACTATATGTATTTACGGTAAAGTGAACCGCCGTCTTAAGTACAACTCAGCCATCAGAAGAATCTCACTGTTGGTATTGCCTGACGCTGATATGCAGATACCCTTGGTGCTAGGTTGAGACGTCCTTAGAGCTTTTAACTTAGAGCTAGGTTTGAAGAAAACTTTTGTACACCCTAAAAACTTATGTCCTAGTTCTGTATCGAAAATCGATAACTCAAATAAACAGAAGCCTGCCGATGTGAATGAACTTATGCCTCACACATTACTTCCCGCCGATGAGAACTGCCGTGAGCAACTCTTTGATGGTGACCCCAGAAACCAGGTATTGGCAATCCCAAAACTTCATCTCATTGATCCCAGTTTCGTAGTCAACCCCTCTGATACTGCAGCCCCTTCTGGCCTCCTCAGTCTTCCGTCCTCCCAGTCAAAGAAGAACTTGATGGTAGTTTGCTTCTAACAAAGGAGCGTCACCAAGCGCTGCTTGATGTCATTCAAAGTAATTATTTCGCACGGGTGGGCGATGCGTGCCCCCAGTGGAATATGAAATGAAGATCTGCCTCACCAATGGTGCCCCTTTCCACTACCCGCCTCAGCGTTTATCTTTTTATGAGCGGACAGAAGTGCGTAAAATTGTAGATGATCTTATGTCCAAGGAAATTATTCGGCCCAGTCAATCACCTTATGCTTCAGCCATTGTGCTGGTCAAGAAGAAAAGTGGTGAACTCAGAATGTGTGTGGATTACCGCAGCCTGAATAAAGTTACAGTCCGAGATAATTATCCGCTTCCTCTGATCGAGGACTGTATCGAGTACCTAGAGGAAAAAAAGTATTTTTCCACCTTAGATCTAAAGAATGGGTTCCATCATGTAGCATGGCCCCGACCTCAGTTCAATACACCTCTTTTGTGAAGCATAATGGACAATATGAATATTTGAAGATGCCCTTCGGCCATAAGAACGCCCCTTTCGTTTTTCAGAGTTTTATATGTAATGTGTTTAGAGATTTACTGGAGAACGGTAAGATCGTTATTTATATGGACGATATTCTGATCGCTTCTGTTACTTATGAGGAACATCTCTATGTAATAAGACAAGTCCTAGAGCGAGTGTCTGATTATGGTCTCGAGCTTAAGGTCAACAAGCGCCGATTTGGGCAAGAGGAGATTGAATATCTGGGATATGTCGTCAATGCTTCTGGCATCCGACCGAGCGACGCCCATATTGAAGCCATTGAGCAATACCCCGTACCGACAAACCTCCGAGAGTTAAAAGGATGCTTAGGCCTATTTCCATATTTTAGAAAATTCATTCCGTCTTTTCAAAAATAGCTAGACCCCTGCTGTCCCTTACCCGAGAAGGAGCTACCTATCACTTCACTAATGAGTGTATGGAAGCTTTCCGAGAATTGCGTGATCGATTGACCACTACCCCGCTGTTGGCTATTTATAGTGTTAGAAGAGAAACTGAATTGCATTGTGATGCCAGTTCTTCAGGATTTGGTGCTGCATTGCTGCAAAAGCAAGATGACCAGAAGTTTCACCCCGTCCTCTTCTTTTCTAAGGCCACCACCACCGTCGAATCTAGATATCATAGCTTCGAACTCGAAACATTGGCCATCATTTATGCCCTCAGACGCTTCCGAGTTTACTTGCAGGGGATACCTTTCAAATTAGTGACTGATTGCAACTCCCTGGCCTTAACCCTGAGTAAGAAACAGATAAACCCTCGGATCTCGAGATGGGCCCTGGAGTTGGAAAATTACAATTATGTTATTCAACACCGCGCAGGAACACTTATGGGACATGTTGACGCTTTAATTAGATGCTATTCTGAAAATATCCAGCCCGCTGAGTACACGATACCGCTTCTTCATCCTAGTGATGCCTTCAGTAAGCTATCTAGTTTCCCCGATGACTCTTTGCCCCTCCCAAATGCGACAAACAATGAGAATCGAGAAGATGATAGCCCGATCCCGAACTGTACTTCCAGTCGCCCCTCTGAACTGACGCCACACTTCAGTGTCTTTTTTTGCTTCCATGCCTCAGTTGAAAGTGAAGAACTAGACTTCTGCATTCAGGTTACGCAAAACCTTGATAAACGCATTAAAACCCTCCGAGACCAACTAGGTTTGAGTCCAGTCCCTGGAGATGAACTGATTGACGGGTTAGTCTTTCGGGACAATCACCTCGGACACCTGCAATTATATGTCCCTCATGAGATGGAAGACCAAGTCATCCGAATCAGCCACGAGAAGACAGGTCACCAGGGAACTGAAAAAGTCTGTGAAAACCTGAAGAAGCACTACTGTTTTCCTCATATGAGGAATAAAGTAGACAACTTCATTAAAAACTGCATCGAGTGCATTATGTATTCCGCCCCTCGGTCCAATCAGGCCAACCTGCATAACATCCCGAAGGAACCACAGCCCTTTGACACAGTCCACTTAGACCACTTCGGCCCTTTGCCGTCAATTAGCTCCAAAAGAAAGCATACTTTTGGTGGTGGACGGATTTACCAAATTCGTCAAACTGTAGCCAGTGAGATCAACAAGTACCCGAGAAGTTATATGCTGCCTCGAGAGATATTTTAATTATTATAGCCGTCCTAAGCGCGGAAGAAGCGTGACGAGCCGAAGCATGAGCATCGCTGTCTAGAATAAGAACATTTGTACTGCTGTCTAGAATTATTATATAAGAACTTATGCCCCGCTGTCTAGATGACAACTGTACCAGTGCTGTCAGCGGTCCCCGGAATGGTCGAGGTCGACCATAAGTCAGATCGGCCGAGCTGTAGGCTTTCGGTTTGCAGCTTGGCTGCAACGCATCGTAATAGCTCGCGGATCCGGAGCGACCGTTGACAGCATTGAACGTTGGCCTGCTGACAGACGTCAGAGAAACGTGTTAGAGTTAAGTGAGTATTAATTGAAGGTTAAGTAAGAAGTCGTTGATAGCAGTCGTGCAACGCGGTTGTTTTAAATATAAAAAAATCTGAGGTTACAACTTATCAATTCTATGTAGTTCGGTTTGAACATATGTTAAATTTCAATTACCTATTTGTATGAATTCAGCTGGGATTGAACACGTTGCTTTCGTTCCTTATTGTCAAAAAGTTAGCGCGCATCGATCTGAGCCACTGGCACTTACAATCATCTTACTAGTGAAAGATATATTTTAAAAATGTCTTGAAAAATCAATTTTGATACAAAAGTCAAAGTGAACCCACGTGAGAGTTGCTCCGAACATATGTATCACAAAATACCGACTACAGATTCAGAAGGAAGCCACCCTCACAGTATTTAACAACATTTTAAGGCGGTTGAAAGACTAAAGTATCCCAATTTAGCTGAGTATATAAACGGGAGTGGCATTCTAAGTAATGAGCACGAAAAACAAGTGGTGGATGTCACAGAAGATGCAATTGAACGGAGTCCTGTATCATTCGTAGATAGGATCAGATACTGGGCATGTCTCGTGTCACTTAGTCATAGTGACATCAATAAGCTGCTGAAAATTCTCTCAGAAGAGTGTAATTTTCCTTTCATGGATGCCAGATCTATGCTAGAGACTCCAAAAAATACTGGAAAGCATTACATTGAAAACATAGACAATGGTCTATATACTCACTTTGAGATGAAGGACTCGTTGATCTCATGCATTGAAGCCAACATGCGCACAATTATAAAGAACGATATCACGCATTTTGAAATTTCATTCAACATTGATGGAACACCTTCTTCAAAAAATAGTGGTCACAGTTTTGGATAATTGCCGGATGCGTCAACAATCTACGTAATTCAGTTTTTCCGATAGGAATATTCAAGATCTCTGGTAAACCGAAGAATTTTAATGTGGTGCTGGAAAGGTTCGTTGCTGATATATTACAGCTCCTTAAAGTTGGAATTAACGTGCAATCAAAGTCGTACACTATTAAAATTCATTCATTCATTTGTGATGCTCCGGCGATGGCAGCTGTGAAGCAAGTAAAAACACATGGTGGTTACTTTTGTTGTCCAAAATGCTCCACCAAAGGTCGAAGATTCATCACAGCTAGTGGAGTGAGCAAAATAGTATATTCAGAAGTAACAGCACCCTTGCGAAATGATGAAAGTTTCAGGAGCAGGTAAACTTTTGACGGAGATTCCAATGTTAGCCATCATAAAGATTTCCGTTCTATTTTGGAAACGCTACCGATTGATATGATCAAGCAATTTTCAATAGATAAAATGCATTTAGTTGATGAGGGTGTTTGCAAAAAGATTTAAACAGTTACGGAGCTCAGAGTTTGATCCACCGATTTCAGTACCGCTTGAGTTTAGATGAACCTACGAATTTCAGTATTGCATTTGCCTTAAATTTTGAGTACTGCTTAAGTTACGATGAAGTCCAAAATTTTAGTATCGCATTGCTTTAAATTTTGAGTACTGCTGAGGTTCCGGTGAAATCCAGAATTCCAGTATTGCAGTGATGCAGACATTCAATACCGCTTCAGTTTTGATTAAGTTATGAATATCGGTAACAAATTATTTTGCGTTTTCAGTTTCACCTAAGTTCTAGTTTTATAATGAATATCAGTATCGTATTGAGCAACTCAGCCGGGATTTATAATGGACTCGCAGTGCGTAATAAACTCCGATTTTCAGTACTGATCATTCAGTATTTTAAAATTCTATACGGGAAAAATCTCAACTTTCTGCAACTTTGTATTAATCGACAAGATAGACCTGAATTCTTTGAGTTATGCCAATTCGGATTCTTTGGCTTTTTGTTTCATCTTCATTCTTGCTAATATAGATTCATGTCGACACATGTGTATGATACAGTGTAATTACTCACTTACACATTATCTTCTGATGTATATTATTTGTCATGAAATAGTATAAAGTTCTCTATATTTTGCTACTTGTGTTCTGCCTCATGGTATCTGCTTCCTTGATATCTTTTAGGGCGGTTGACATCTCTGATGTATTTTTCAAGATCCTCTTAGAAATCGTCCCAGTCGACTTGTATATAAGATTGTCGTTCTCCCTAGGAGCATCAGTGTTTTCTTCGAGAATCGATCAAGTCAACATGGTAAGTACTTTACTTCTACCTTTAAAATTTCTCCGTTGGGTCTGTAGGTAGAACTACTTAATATCTGTAAACTAGCTATGCCACTAACATTTTTATTGAGAATTTTTATAATTCCTTTACGAAATTCGGTTTTGCTTTTTTCAGAATACATTCGAACTTTTAGTTTCGGCTGTAGGTAAAGATGGTGATACAATGGTCCCTACTAGCTCCTTCGAGGTTGGGAAAAAACACTACATTAAGTTTTTTCGTCTAATTAAGACGAAGTATGGAGTTAGACTGGTGGTTCATCTGGACGCTGGTGTTTTTTGCTTTCTTCCACCCAGATTTTCAGACAAGTTAAAAACCCAGCGTCAGTTGGACGATCTGAACACAGCTTCGAATCAACATGTCGTGTTTGGTGGCGTATATGAGTCACTAGGGAGATTCCTAAAGCTACGTTTTGTTAAAAAAATGAAAATGAATGTTCTATTTTTAAATAATCAATAAAAAATATCTTACACGGCTTTTTTTGTTGTCTGTTTCTTAATGGTTGATTCCTACGAGGCTACAGCAACAAAAACAACAACACTACATTTGTAAATCAGCAAACAATGTTGATGTTGAAGCAGGTATTGCAATTTACAAATAACAACATATCAATCTGCCTTTACTTTTCATTCATTTTTCGCAAATCGTAAATTACATACAAAACACTCGCCGTCCCTGCATTCGATACCTGTCGGCGTCGTCACATGCACATCTGCACCCACGTGTTATTGCAATTTACAGAAAACAACATCTCCCCATCAATCGTTCTTCTCCTTTCATTTATCTTCACACAGGCAGTTATCAAGCAGCATCTCAAGCCAAATTCATGAGCCGACCAAGACAGTCGCCACGACAAATCGTCTCAAGCGAAATTCAACTGCCTGCATCTACATGCTCTGAAGATCCGAAGCCTGTCCAAAACGTCTCAACCAAAAGTCATCATTTCATCGCCCTCCGATCACGCATCGAATCAAAACAAACCGACAACCAGTCTCTGACTTCTTACGCTACGATTGCCATGTGGTTTTTTCCACGATACTCTTTTACGCTACGACTGCCATGTGGTTTATTCCTCTCAGCTAACCAGTGCTCTCAAAAACCTAGCTCACGATCCATCGCATAGCCCACACGCTCGTACAATTGCAAACAGCCAGCCGGCCTGACTCAAAACCAGATTCCCATAGAAAAAGCTATCGATCCACTAATATACTTTCGTGTGGCTCAGCTCGCCGAGGTAACACACTTTAGGCATGTTTAGGGGCACATGTTGTCCCTCACTAACGCCGAACAATTTTTTATGAAAGTGTCTATCTTACTACTTCCGAAACACTCTTCACTCCTACAGGACTCGATTTAGTAATACAAAATGTATTTGGCTTAGTAGTACACGTTGGTTGGGTTTAGCTACTAGTATACTTTCAGGCTATTGAAGACGGCTTACTATAGTTGCCTGTCGCTTCTATTACACTTTGAGCATATTAACGTCGGCTTACTATTACACTTTCAGCATGTAGGGTACCGCTCTTCCCGATCTAAACCCCAGGAATTTTGTTTGAAAGTGTCTGTCTTACTAATGGCGAGCAATTTGAAAATTGGTAGGACCTTAATTTGGTGCACAGTTCAAAAACGTTTTCATTTCTAAATATTCTTGCATGCATTGCATAACATAAGGAAAAGTATACATTAAAACTCAAAAAATACGAAAATTTCTCACTTTAATTTAGATCAAACATGCCAAATTCGGATGTAATATCTTTTTTTTAATGTTTAAACAACCGCCAGTACTGAATTTTCCACTTTCAAAGACAACTATTAAATTGCATCAATACAACAATTAAAACTTCGGAAATACAATCCACCCGTTTCATTTTACAACCGGGCTTCACACTGGTTTTGGTGGAATTATGGCATCTCAAAAATATTCATAGCAGTGTTTTATTGATCTGCGTACACATTCTGACAGCAAATTTAAACCTTTCGCTCCCATTTCATCAGTTTCAGCCAAGCCACAGATATGAGTTTTGTTTAAAAGGAGCAAATATGGTCATGAAATGTCAAAAACAAATGTCGTTTCTAAAACATTCACTTTTGCACTAGTTATGATTTAGATATTTCTTTCATCATCTCACGTACAGGGTTTTGCAGGCTCGGTTCTGTTCCTGTTTTTTTTCTTGTTTTTTTTTTGGATATACAGGCATCTGTGCTCTTGTGTTACTTTGAAACAGAAAACTAACAGGTACGTAACGAACTGAATAAACGCCTATACGTCAAACGGAAAAGTTCGTCAAACCATTTTTCATTTAAAGTTCACTTGGAAATCAAAGTAAAACGCGTATACAACGAAATGCCCAAATGTTGCATTGGGTGTAATGACCTTAAGGAGAAAGTGTTGAAAAATTTAGACACTGAAATTTAAGAATTTGTGATATAAACCGCCTGGTTTCTGAATGTAAAGATACATCATATTTTCGAAAGGAATACTGTTCATACTAAGATGCACTACCTCATCCATTGTGTGATCTTTTGTAAAGATTGAATGACTTTAAAAGCAGCTTCAATGAAAAATTTCAATTTTTTTTTGCCTAAGTCATTGTCATTTCTCCAAATTGGGTCCAATCGAAACTCAGTGACATTTCAGAAATTCTGAAGAATTTTACCAATTAGTTTTTTCAAATTCCATATTTACGACGGCCATAATTTTGTCAAAACCAGACTCAAGATCGGTTGTACAAGGACGAGGGTGGCTTCGGAATTTTACAAATCAAGTTGAGAGTTCCCGTTTGTGGTTGCTGAAATGAAATGTTAACAATGGAAGTGCGAATTTTTCAAAGTTTAATAATAACCATCGAGAGATTATCACATAGTGGACGTAACTCGTTTTGGCTCGATACGAGTTGTAGGCTTCACTATGATGTTGATGGGGTTCTACAGTAGGGTACAATATATCAACCCAAAATAAGAAGCTTTTCATACTATGACAGTGTAGCTCACTTTCTCGAACTCCAGAATAGCAAAAAAATTGAATGGATATTGAAAATTGACATTCATTTATCTCAAGACTTGGTTTATGGAGTTAACTGGTTTTTCTTTTATAACCACTATATTATATGTCTCGAAAGCATATGATTTGAAAATGATTATAATAGTTTTAAAAACTGAAATTATTAATGTTCCATGTTTTTTTCCAGTGAGTTCCATCGGCGCGTACGGACGTGATTCATTTGGGTCTACCACACGTAATTTAACATCAGTGATCTATCAAATTCCTCTAATACGTTGACTAGTTTTCGCGATAGTTTTATATTAAGTGTACTCTGAAAAATCACAAATGTGTCCAGGAAAACATCTCTAGGGGATCTTTCCCCAACCGGCATGCTGCTACGAGACAAGCCGAAAATCCCACGACTTGCTCCAGTAGAAATTCCAATTAATGGAAACCGGTTCCAACTGCTCGCTTACATAGCGTCCGACAACGATGCATCGACATCAAAAGCAGCGGTTCAGCCTGCTAAAAAGGTAAAAATACCTCTAATTACTTTCCTCTTTATCTCTCGCGAGGTTTTAATTGAGATACTTGGCAAAATGCGGATATCTCAGTTCGATCTAAAAAACATGTCTATTGGAAGACGATTATTCTTATCTTCGCTGGAGGAATACGAAAAAGTCGTCAATTGCCTAGTATCCAAGAAGATGGAATTTTTCAGCCACCGCAGAGCGGATTTGCGGCCAGTGAAAGTAATATTGTCTGGCCTGCACGACATGGCTTGTACCGACCTTCAAAACTACCTAACTGATACTCTGCTTTTGAAATGTATGGAGGTCAAAAATTTACAGTAGCCAATACATGCAATAGCCGCTACTTGCTGAGTTTTGTACCGGGGACAAGATTGAATGACCTTCGCAACAACATGCATCTTCGCATCATGCACATCCTAGTGCAATAGGATTATCACTCTCGACGGAAAACTGGTCCCACGCAGGCAGAAACTGCTAAACCTTTGGCCATGGCTCAGCACATTGTCATCTGCCTACAAAATGCCTAATCTGCAGCGAAAAACACAGCTACTCTACATGTGCCCTTAAAGAAGGCGAGGCACACAAAATCAAATGTGCTAATTATGGCCTTAACCATCTAGCTAACGATCGGGACTGCAAAGGCCGGGAAAAATACTTAGAAATCCAAGGGAGGACGTCACTCCGCTCTGCCAGAGCTAAAAAGCCGATGATGACACCTCCAAATGGCTTTCAAACTAAGGTGGCAGACTTTTCACTTTGCCTTCATCAATTTCAGCGAGGTTTTGAAGTCTGCCAGCACGGCCAACCCATGCAGTGGTGATCAATGCTTATTTTCTGCCGAAGATCTGCTCCAAATACCTGCGGAACGAATCACTTTTCTTGCAAGTTGCAAAAATAAGCAGGATCAATACAACGTTATCGTTAAACTGGCTTTAAAATTTTTATATGGTTAATAAGTCCCTCAAAAATCGGACATGGAACTTGTAATAGCGCACGCAGGCAAAAATAATAATTTTTGGAATCTTTGGGTGGATCCAGAAGCGGCAACCATGCACACCGAGAAAAACCAGCTTGCAGCGCTCAAGCGGGAGTCTGGTTTGGGCAGCTACCCGACCGGTTTTTGCGGAGAACCGCTAGCGGACGGACGAAAGGGATTGCTGCCAGGGAGACAGGGATTCGTTTTTATGAGCTCGAGCGGACTGGACTAGCGAAGAAAGAAGTCCGCGTGGTGTGAAGTTGTGGGTTGGAAAATTCTGGAGAGTGTGGCGTTCACAAGTGTAATTAAATCAAAGAAAACTGGAGGAGAATCGCGAGTCGCGAAGAAGCGTTATTGTATTTTTTGCGCGCGAAAGTAAATAGGCCCAAGTTGCAGAAAAAATTGATAAAAAAATATGAATTCTGAAGAGAGTAACGGCGGTTGTGGAAGGAGGAAGAATCTTGCGCGCAAAGCAGCTAAAACTCGGTGTGATTAGTGCTCTAACCGGGGATTTTCTTGCTTGAAAGACCAAGCAAACATGCCAACAGGCTGCAAGATTTTTCGATAGCCCATCCGAGTGGTGCCGGCACTCGTCCGCTTAACCTAGAAATTCTTGTGCCGACCAGGTACCGTTACAATAACAGTGCACGCCTTTTCTATCGACTATATAATAGAGGCCATGTGTGTCCCAAAAGAATCGAAGAAGAGACAAAACGATTGAGGTTAGGCGCGAATACCCAGTGTCGAAACAGTTAACCCTTTAACGCCAATCGCACATGTCTCCGGTAGTAATTTCGGTATTGTGTGGCAACAAAGCCAGCGTGATTGGTTTGTTTGTATATAGTTTACAGCGAAGTGGCTTTTCTTCGTTTCTAGCTTTAGAAATGGTTTATTTTGTTATACAAATGGATCAGCTTGCATAGTATGGACTCATCCATACTGAAAAACTACCTGGTGAAGGAGCTCCAGCTAAACTGTCTTGATGTCAAACAATTTTCAATCTCCCCTGAAAAAAAAAACGCTACCAAGAGCAGACAACCTACATAATCTACTTTCAGCGTGGTACCATTAAACTTTCAGAGCTAAAAAAAATCAAATCAGTAATGAACGCCATCGTTGCTTGGGAATACCAACGCAAGCCCACCCAACGAGCCACTCAATGTCACAATTGCCAAGCTTTTGGGCACGGATCCTCTCACTGTTACCTGCCTACGAAATGTCTGATTTGCGGACTCGACCACGACAAATCCAACTGCCCCGCCAAAAACACCAAGAACATTAAGTGCGCAAATTGTTCTGCTAATCACATAGCGAGCGATACACAATGTCCAAAACGCACGGAATATCTCCGCATCAGAAAGACTACCTCGAAACACAAATCTAACAGGGAATACAACAAAATCGAGTTTGCAGCTCCGCTTGATTCCACCGTGCAATTTCCAGCACTACCAGGTACATACAATCGTCCACAAAGCTCAAGAAACGTTATATCACCTCAGTCATTCAGCTCCGTGCTTCGAGCCCCATTAAACGAAATGTATGCCGATCGCTCTCAAAGCGCTCCATCGCACATACAATCACCCAATGAAAATCTGTTCTCAGCCAGTCAGATGATGAGCATGGCCAAGGAACTTATCACTAGACTAGCACAATGTAATAATCGTAATGACCAGTTCATAGTTTTAACAGAAATTGCAATCAAATTTCTATATGAGTAAGGCAAACGTGGACTGTATACTTTGGAACGCGCAAAGTATTCGCAACATAATTTAAAACTACGCATAATTTAAAACTACTACAACATGACTGATTTTGTATGCGATTATCTCAATAAGAATGAAACAACTAACAAATATACATCTCGACCAACTGAATATAGAACAATTCTACCTGATTCAAAACTTTCGATATTACACCTAAACATAAGGAGTATAAAAAAACACATCAATGAATTACGAGCACTGATAAGTGAGTCTAAGAATAATTCAATGCAGTTGCACATAATAGTGTTAACGGAAACGCATCATCATAGTTGCTTGCTTCCGCATACTAAATTTAATGTTGCCTTCAACTTAGAAAACTATGATTTGCATTTCACTTTAAAAAAACAAAATAAATGTGAGGGAGTGTTTATCTATATTAATAAAAAACTTGAATATAGCGTCAAAGAGGTAGAAAACCTAAGCCTTATAAATGGTTTGCAGATAAAACTGAAAATAGAAGGTATAAATATAGGGATTTTAGGACTATATAGATCACCGAACACAAATGCGCCAGAATTTATAAGAGAACTATCAAATTATATTTCAACTAGTATCAAAAATAACATGGACATCATAATAGGGGATGTTAATATTGATCTCTTGGATAATATTAACGAGAACCAAAATAACTATATAGCAAATCTACTTAGTGAAGGTTTCCTTCAATTCATCAACCAACCTACAAGAATACAAAATAATAAAGGAACATGTATAGATCATGTATTTATCAGACGAACAAATATAACAAACAAGATCAGTGTATTTGCAAACATCCACAAAACATATATAACTGACCATTTCGCTCAAATATTAGCTTTGAAATGGGGCGCGAAAAAACCAAGTAACCGTGAAAATACTGGGAATGTGACTAAAATGAAAACAGATAAAGTTAAACTAAGACAAATATTTGAAGAAGACTCTGAATGGAAGGCGAAATATTTAGTATGTGGAAACGTAAACAATTTCATCCAAAAGCTAACCGAGGATATTAGCGCTAAAATAGAAAAAGCTTCTCATACTTCAATATTTAAAGTAAAGAATAACATTTTAAAACCATGGATAACACAAACAATTATCAAGTCCATAAGGGCAAGAAACAGATTAGGACAAAAGGTCAGACGACAACCGCATAATGAACTACTAAAGACTCACTATAAACAGTACAGAAATATATTAACGCAGACGATCAGGCAAGCGAAACAATCATATTTCAAAACAAAAATAGATGTAGCGGGAACAGATATGAAAAAGTACTGGCAGATTATAAATGAACTAACGTACAAAACGAAATCAAATCAATCGTGCACCAGATTAAATATTCCAGGGACTGGACTAGAAACAAATGGCAAAAAAATTACCAATGAATTTAATGAATACTTCAATAATGTTGGATTCAATGTTACAAGAGATATAGGAACAAACTATTCAACAGTAGACGAAGATACAATCAGTTTTAATGTAAAATCGGAGCTTCATTTCTACAAAATCACTGAGGACGAAGTAGCATCAAAAATAAATGACCTTAAAGACAAAACTGCGCCAGGGGAAGATAACCTTTCGACGGAAATAATAAAATATTTACAGTCATACTTAAAGGGACCTATAACGATGCTCTTCAACAAATGTTTTGATTTGGGCTTATTTCCAGATAAATTAAAAAAAGCTATGATTGTACCAATTTTCAAAGGTGGTGATAAGACTATCACGAGCAACTATAGGCCAATCTCTTTACTTAACGCTATTGCTAAAATTTTGGAAAGATGCATAAAGTCAAGATTGACGAGCTACATAGAAGACAACCAAATCATCCCCGATACTCAATACGGTTTAAGGAAAGGAATAGGAGTTGATGATGCTTTGGCAGACCTTACCGACACAGTAATCAAAAATTTTAGAAATGATAAAAAAACACTGGGCATCTTTCTAGACTACTCTAAAGCATTTGACTCTATAAGTCACACCAAACTATTACGTACTCTATATCAAATAGGCATTAGAAATAAACCCTTACAGCTACTCACAAATTATTTACAAAATAGATCTCAAATGGTAAAATTGAGAGGACTCGTTAGTGACGTGGTCACAAACAAGAGCTACGGTATCCCACAAGGTTCAGTACTTTCTCCAGTTATTTACACCATATATGTAGCTTCTCTGTTTAAATTTTCTGAAGATAACATTAAATTTATAGGATTTGCAGATGATACGGCCATTGTCGTGACAGGAATCAACTGGTCAGATACCTACCAAAGAGCTAATTGCATTTTAAATAAAACGATAAATTGGTCAAACAACCACTCCTTAAAGCTTAACATTGATAAAACGAAAATTTTACCATTCGCCATAAATAAAAAGTCTCTCCCAAACCAATCCCATATGATTAGAATAGCGGTAAGACATAATGGAAAACATCACAGCCTAGAACTTTGCAATGAAAGAGCTACTAAGTACTTGGGAGTGACCATAGATTGTCATCTAAAATGGAAGGAGAATATAGCAAATCTAAATAGTAAACTTAGAAGTCTAATCTATATATTTTATAGCCTTAGGAATATACTTAAAATGGAGGATCTGATAGTGGTATACAAGTCGCTATTTCAATCAATCTTGACTTACGGAATACTTGCATGGGGTGGTACTTACGATTCATACATAAACTGTATACAAGTAACCCAAAAACGAGCATTGAAAGTCCTTGCCAAAGTACCCATGGTATATCCTTCTAGACAAATATACTGCGTGACGAATACTCTGAACATAAAAAACCTTTACACCCTGAAAATTTTAACGTATATGACTAAAAACAATAGACTCACTCCATACCAACACAATTACAATACTAGGACAGTAAATAAAAATGTAACAACAATATGTGCAAATAAAACAATAGAGCAAAAACACTTCACATACATTGCCCCTAAATACTTTAATGAATTGCCCCAATATTTGAAAAATATGTCAAATAATGCAGAACATTTTAAGTATCATTTGAAAATTCATTTAAAAAACTGCCAGTTTGGGAATAACTAACCAAAGCGGAACACGACTAAAATTATACTATACCATTGGAGATTATATAAAAGTTTATTAGGGATGTTTGTAAATTCATTCTTGTAATTTGTGAATCGCAATCTTGCTTTCTGCTATTCCCTTATTATATTATATTATAGTATAATTTTTAATGATCTCACTTTTCTATTTTTGTCTTTTCTTTCTATCTTAGTTCCTTACCTATTATATTTATATTTATATTATATATATATATATATATATATATATATATATATATATATATATATATGAATTGTAGACCTGTAAGATAAGAAATGTAAAAGGTTTGTACTATTACTCCTCCCTCCATGACACAAGTCACGGCTTACTTTGGAGGGAGTAAAGAAAATAAAGAAATTTGAATTTGAATTTGAGCAAACGAAGGGCGAAGAGGAGAAGTCTTCCTGAAAGCGATCCGAGATGCACACAACTGATTTTTGTTGTACCTGATAGAGTATAACTAATTTTTGGCCACTTGAACATTATGCTGGTTACTGCACCAATACTTAAATCAATTGGCCCATTCCTCCTTATTTTGGATTTCATCGTTCACAACACTAGCGCGATTGGTTTTAATCGCAATCGGTAATTGGATATCATGTAGCAAGAGATTTACCCAAGAAAAAGAAAAACGAGCAAAGGATGGTTTTGATTAGCAACGAAATTTGTGAGTCGATTAGAAGGCAATGCAAAACCTTTAACGATTTGGCACCAATGCCTTAATTTTTCAGTGATTAGAACTAACTAACCCGCCTTCAGTGTGTTTACGCTCGAACGTTTTTTTTGGGGCGATTGAGCCACAATTATGCTCACAGTTCATGCTAGTGGTGATCGTATTCGTTGCGGCCTCGATGTGTGTGCTTAGGTGTCTGTGCGGAAGGACTTAAAGTATCTCCCTAGTACCATTTCATATAAAAAAATGTTTATGTTGGACACATATAGAACCAGATGTCAAGAAAAGGGAGAGTAATCATGTTTTAAAAGAGTAGTTACATGTAAACGCTGAGCATCCATTATTATATAGCCAGACCATACTACCGAATGTTTTTACTTTTAGATTGTAAGGTTAAACATTATGTAAGAATAATTCTAGTTATAAGCGAATCACAGAAGTATGAGTCTGGAAGTAGTAGTACGAAAAAAGAAAAAAAAATTTTTTTTTGAATTATGAAAAATATAAATGATTGACATCTGTAGCTATAGACCCTTTGAAGAAAAAATATATATATAAACATTTACAATATAGAAATATTTCAAGAAAACAAATCTCTACCATCAGTAAAGTAAAGTTTTTTTTATATATACCTTAAAGTAGTTTATAATAATCAAAAATTAAATTTTCTAGCGTTTCGCCTCTTTAGTTATATTTTTTTTTCTAGTAATTTGTACCTATTCGAAGTGAGAATGAATAAATTTATAATGAATTGAATAATCCAGAGTTTCCTTGAGGGCTCTCCCTCTCGAATGACCTCCATTTCCAACAGATAACGGAATAGACCGGCCAAGGTGAGTAGTGGTGGGCCTAGTGCGCACAACACATGCGGACACGCAAGCGCTAGGCCATGGTAGGGCGGGCCCAGGCAGTGACAATCGAGAGTGGCACGGCCACCCGAGAGATTGTTTCGGTACGCGGTAGTCTTCTTTTCTTTCTTGCCTGTTTTTGTTTTGAGTAGCTTCGGAATTCCACCAATAGACCAATGTAACGTAAAGATTTTTTTCTCTCGGGCAGCCCTTGAACGTGGTATTATCTCGGTATGCGCGCGAGAATTCTTTGTGTAAAGTAACGTAGGAGGTATATCCTCACAAGATGAATAGTTTGCTTTGTTGAATGAAATTTTTTTTTGTCGGTATGTAAGCGGGCAATTTGATGGCTGAATCTCTGGAAATGAGATTCGGGACTGATGCTAGAGAACGCACCCACGACGATACGCGCCGAGCTGAGCTGGCCTGCCAGCAGCCATCACTCCTCTAGCTAGGTAGAGGCCGAACCCAAATTCGTCTGAACGACAAATGGGCTCGTTGCCTCGTCCCGGGGACTTAACGTCCATTGAGGCCAACAAGACGAAAGTCCTGTTGGCTTGAAATTTCGAAGCGACAACGTTCGCTCCTACTCATTTCATTACAATGGCGCCCAATGTGGGGCCCCAAACAGCTTATCGCCAGTCAAATGTTGACTTGGAAATTGATCTTATCGACCCAGGGTTTTCCAATGGGGTTACTCACAAAACGGAGAGGTTGGACTTAGTGAGCAATAACCCACTTGAGTAATTTTTTTGAAGTGCAGGTCGTCCAACTCCCCTTCCAATTTTTTTTTGAATTCGCGAAAGGGAATCCCAACGTGATGTCCCTGCGTACTTGTACGCGCAAGGAGGCTCGTCTCTTTCGCTGGAGAACTACCAACTTGGTGGGTAAAATCTACCTTGATTGGTCTCGTGAAAGATTCGATCTGTACCTTGCCTTTGTGTATCGGGAGTTCTCTATAATTTTTTTTTGCGGTACAGGTGAAGTGAGCCGCGTACCCGGGATAACGGGGGTCGCAGGAATTACGAAGCACTGAGTGCTAAATTGCGCGTGCGTTCGTCCGCTCTTCTGGCAGCTCGGAGTTGTCTGCTCACTCGCCTCGGTAAATTTTTGACATTTTTTTTCGGAAACATTTTTTTCTCTTTGTAATGACGTAAATGTGCACTCTCGATGGAAGATGAACTTCGGTGGATGCTAACTACTCAGCCGAGGATCCTTTCCATTGGTCAGAGGCAGGGAGGAACTAAAAAGGAAACTTTCAAATATTTAGAAAAAAAAATATATATTCGAATTTTTTTCGACCCAAATCTAGGAGATCTTGTCGGTTAAAAATATTTTTTTTGGTAGTAGAAATTGGATATTAAAATGTCGCTTAGACACAGTCCGCTTGCAACAGTTCGCCCCAGCGACATCGTTTGCCCTATTTGCACCTGTGAGTACGTCGGAGAGGAACCAGCCGTGCAAGCCACTTGCTCTCACGTGTTCTACGCCGTGTGCATGGAGCAATGGCTAAGAGAAAATCCAAGCTGTCCCTTGTGTCGGCAGCTCTGCAATCCTAGAGATCTAAAACCGATCACCTTGAGAAACCGGAGAGGAATTACGGGTCCTTCGGCAGAAGAGGAACCTCGACCTCTGAATCAATCTCAAGGAGCTATACCAAGATCATCTCGGTACCAAACTCGATCACAGACAGATCGGCGAATGGTGTCCCCTACACCAGAGCAAGAAGCCGCAACTACTGCGAAGTCCCCTCTACGGCAAGTGAACGTGGAAAGGAATGAGCGCGCAGACATGATATCCAGCCAACCGGAGGCCGAAAATACTCCGGCGATTACCCTTCAACAATTACAGCAATGGTTGCCTCAACTGGTACGAGACGGAGTCAGACAAGAGATAGCGAGTCTGGCGCAGGCGCACACTCCACAAGGTCCTGTGTGGTTGGAGGAAACACTTCCACACCATAGACGCTATCGTCCTGTGTTGGATGATTCAGTCGACCCAAGAGTTCGTCTCAACCCGCTCTCCACCGAACGGGCCCTAACCATTATCCAAGGGTGGAACCTGAAATTTAGCGGCCGACAGGGATCTCTCCCAGTAGATACATTTTTGTTTCAGGTCCGCACACTAACTCGAAACACCCTTCGAGGTAATATCAGCTTGCTATGCCAGTTTCTGCACGTTTTAATGGTGGAAGAAGCAGGGGACTGGTACTGGAGGTACTTACGTGGCGCGGAATATATGGAATGGCACGCATTTTGCCAGGCGTTACGAGATCGTTTCGGAGATGGTATGTCCGAGTTAGAAATTCGAGAGTTAATTCGCAGCCGGAAGCAGGGTCTACACGAACCGTTCGATGTGTTCTGCGACAGCATTCTCCGGCTTACGGACTGTTTGACGTCTCCCATAGGTGATGTTGAGCTGACGGAGTTACTGCGCTTAAACTTGCGTATGGACCTCCGTAACAGTCTACTGCATCTTCCAATTACCTCGGTACAGATGCTGCGCATCTATGCGCGGAGACAGGAAAACCTAGATGCCCAGAGATGTATCTTTCGCCCTCAAGCACGACACCCTTTTGGCCCACGACAACTAGTCTCGGAGTTAGGCACTGACCACTACTCGCCTATATCATCCGCATCTTCCCCGATCACTGCTATTATGCAGCAAGAACCTGTTGATAGCAATTCTCCGAACTTAACTCTATCAGAACTACGGGATCAACGTCATTGTTGGAACTGCCGGAAGGCAGGACACTTCTACGATGAGCAGAGCGCACCATATTCTGCTATGGATGTGGGAAAGCAGGTGTATACAAACCCAAATGTGAGTTGTGTATGCAGCGAAAAAACTGGAAAACGGAGAGGCCCCACCAACATCCGAGGTTTCCCCGAGTTTAGTACCGGCCCTTAGAATAAATCCCGTCGTAGCCCCTGTACTCTCCAGTAGTTCAGAACCAAAAACGGAAAACGTTGACTCAAGCAACCACGCTAATCTTATCCGCATCTTACCGCGAGATAATCATTCGTATAATCTGTCGCCTCCCTCAGAGGATTCATTTTTTTTGCAGGCCCGCAATAACTCCATGCAACATAAGCCTTATCACGTGCGTTTGCTCGAATACCGCCGAGCCAGACAGCGTATTTTTGGTGTGGAGGAGCTTCCTTCAGCGGCTTCGAAGAGGTCCACCCGTCAACTGAGGTGCTTCTGGAAGAAGAAAAGACGTTACTTTGCGGCCACTATAGTGGACCGGCCCACAGATGACCTCCGTCCACATGCTTATGTCACTTTATTTGGTGAAGAAAAAGTTCGTGACTTGATTGACACTGGGGCTAGCGTTGGTTGTATCGCCGCAGGTTTTGCGAAGAGGTTTCTTGAAAACAACCGACGCCGCATAGAGAAGCTTCATTTAAGCTTGAAGACTGCGGACGGCACCCAACATCGCGCAGTAGGTAAAACCACAGGTACCATCACCTTCCGCGGTAAAACGAAAACGTTATCATTCGTGATTATCCCTTCCCTAAGCCAGGAGCTGTATCTGGGAGTGGATTTTGTGAGACTTTTCAACCTGGCGGCTGACTTATTTGTCGAGCCAACAGCTTTGAACCCCACGACGGTGAACTCACTGGAACCAGAGAGTCATCGTCATATTATAACACCAGTTCAACAAGACATTCTCAATTCCTTCATCGCCAGCTTTCAACAAACATATAAAACAGCGGCATTTCTCCATCTCTCCGGCGGTGAAAAATTACTTTATGTCGAACTGGACAGAATGCTTGCGATGGGGGTAATTGAGGAGTCCCAAAGCAGTTGGTGATCTCCCTTAACGTTGGTAGTCAAACCAGGGAAGGTAAGACTGTGTCTGGATGCACGGAAAGTGAATCAGGTTACGGTTAAGGATGCTTATCCCTTACCACTCATCGATGGGATACTAAATCGACTCCCAAGAGCTCAGTTTATAACCAGCCTCGACTTAAAGGACGCCTTTTGGCAAATCCCATTAGATGAAAAGTCCAGGGAGAAGACAGCCTTCACCGTACCGGGTCGTCCATTGTACCAGTTCGTCACCATGCCATTTGGGTTGTGCAATGCACCCCAAACGATGCAACGGTTGATGGATAAGGTCGTCCCAGCACACCTACGCCACCAGGTCTTCGTCTACTTATATGACCTCCTGTTGATCACAGAGACACTAAGTGAGCACTTCCAGCTACTCCAGGAAGTCGCAGTATGCTTACGGAAAGCCGGACTTACTATTAATATTGAAAAGAGCAAGTTACTCATGAAAGAAGTACGATATTTGGGCCACATAATTGGTCATGGCACGATTTGCACAGATCCTAGCAAGGTACAAGCTGTAACGGAGTTCCCGCGACCCACTTCCATAAAGCAGTTGCGACGTTTTCTTGGAATGTGTGGCTGGTACCGACGCTTTGTACCAAATTTCGCAGCTCTATCTGTCGCACTCACGGACCTTCTATCACGGAAGCGAAAGTTTGTGTGGAATGATGTGAGCCTCAGAGCCTTTCAGGACTTGAAAGACCCTCTATGTAAAGCACCAGTTCTGCACAGCCCCGATTTTACACGCCCCTTCGCCATACATTGTGACGCGAGTCAGCATGGAGTAGGCGCAGTGCTGATGCAGAAGACTGGAGACGAAGCAGAAGTCCCTGTGGCGTATATGTCACACAAACTAAACCCAGCCCAACACAATTACACCGTGTCTGAACAGGAGTGTCTGGCCGCCGTATTAGCCATCAAAAAGTTCCGAGCCTATGTGGAAGGGCATGAATTCGAGGTCATCACGGATCATGCCTCGCTATAATGGCTTATGACGCTCTCGGACCTACATGGCAGGTTGGCCAGATGGGCTCTGAAGCTCCAGGGCTCCAACTTCACCATTTCGCATCGGAAGGGAAGCCAAAATGTGCCTGACTCGCTATCGCGCGTATTTTTCCCGGAGGGTCTAGAAATAGAAGAGATTTCTACCAACACCTTAGAGATCGACCTTTCCTCTCCCCATTTCAGTAGCGGAAAATACTTAGAGCTTGCAAAACAAATCTCTAACAATCAAGCTCAATTGCCGGATTTACGAGTCCTGGAGGGATTCGTGTACAAACGGTGCCAGTATGCCACTGGAGACATTTCCAAGGACAGAGACGCATGGAAACTTTGGGTTCCGGACGAACTGACTGCCTCCGTAATACAGCGAGCACACGACCATCCGCTTAGTGCTCACGGGGGTATCGGAAAAACACTCAAGCGGCTTAAAGAGTTCTATTACTGGCCATCCATGACCAAACAAGTCGCTGAGTATGTCAGTTCTTGCGACGTCTGCAAAATGACCAAAGCGCCCAACCAAACTCTACGAGCTCCCATGCGTCCTACGGTTGTTCCGGAACGCATCTTTCAGCGTTTGTACATCGATCTCCTTGGACCATACCCTCGGTCGTCAGCAGGCCACACTTTCATTCTAGTAGTCCTGGACCAATTGTCCAAATTTTCGTTTTTAAAACCACTCCGGGCAGCATCCGCAAAAGCTATCACCTCATATTTAGAAGAGGACCTGTTCCATTTGATTGGAGTTCCCGAAACTATCGTCTCTGATAATGGGCCTCAGTTCAGGAGCCAACTCTTTAATCAGCTCTTAGAAGAGTACGGAGTGCGTCACACCTACACCGCCATTTATTCCCCCCAGGCAAACGCGTCTGAACGCGTAAATCGCTCCGTGTTAGCAGCGATACGCGCATATGTCCACCCTAGTCAGCGCGATTGGGATCGGAAATTGTCGGCCATCAACTGTGCGCTACGTACTGCCCATCATACTTCTCTGGGATCAGCTCCATATTTTGTGGTGTTTGGCCAAAACATGGTCGGACACGGGAGTTCCTACGCTTTGCTGCGAAAGCTGCAAACGTTAAATGATCCTGAGTCTGAATTGCTACCACACGAAAGAATGGCAAAAATACGCCGCGAGGTGTCAGACCGATTGCTAAAAGCCACACAAACTCAGCTGCGGGTCTATAACCTACGCTCCCGAGGGCCTCGTTTTAGAGTAGGAGACACAGTCTACGTCCGAAATTTCGGTCAAAGTAAGGCTGTGGATCATTACAACGCCAAACTCGACAATAAATTCCTTAAGGCCACCATAGCAAGCAAACATGGCAATGCTTGTTTTCGAGTAGTAGGTCCCGACAACAAGGCCTTGGGAATTTACCACACGAGAGACATTCGGGCATAAGGTTCTCAGGCATGACTGCTCTTGAAGCACTCGCCTTCATGTCTGTGTTGTAATAGCGCACGCAGGCAAAAATAATAATTTTTGGAATCTTTGGGTGGATCCAGAAGCGGCAACCATGCACACCGAGAAAAACCAGCTTGCAGCGCTCAAGCGGGAGTCTGGTTTGGGCAGCTACCCGACTGGTTTTTGCGGAGAAACGCTAGCGGACGGACGAGTGGGATTGCTGCCAGGGAGACAGGGATTCGTTTTTTTGGGCTCGAGCGGACTGGACTAGCGAAGAAAGAAGTCCGCGTGGTGTGAAGTTGTGGGTTGGAAAATTCTGGAGAGTGTGGCGTTCACAAGTGTAATTAAATCATAGAAAACTGGAGGAGAATCGCGAGTCGCGAAGAAGCGTTATTGTATTTTTTGCGCGCGAAAGTAAATAGGCCCAAGTTGCAGAAAAAATTGATAAAAAAATATGAATTCTGAAGAGAGTAACGGCGGTTGTGGAAGGAGGAAGAATCTTGCGCGCAAAGCAGCTAAAACTCGGTGTGATTAGTGCTCTAACCGGGGATTTTCTTGCTTGAAAGACCAAGCAAACATGCCAACAGGCTGCAAGATTTTTCGATAGCCCATCCGAGTGGTGCCGGCACTCGTCCGCTTAACCTAGAAATTCTTGTGCCGACCAGGTACCGTTACAATAACAGTGCACGCCTTTTCTATCGACTATATAATAGAGGCCATGTGTCTTCCAAAAGAATCGAAGAAGAGACAAAACGATTGAGGTTAGGCGCGAATACCCAGTGTCGAAACAGTTAACCCTTTAACGCCAATCGCACATGTCTCCGGTAGTAATTTCGGTATTGTGTGGCAACAAAGCCAGCGTGATTGGTTTGTTTGTATTTAGTTTACAGCGAAGTGGCTTTTCTTCGTTTCTAGCTTTAGAAATGATTTATTTTGTTATACAAACGGATCAGCAAACGAAGGGCGAAGAGGAGAAGTCTTTCTGAAAGCGATCCGAGATGCACACAACTGATTTTTGTTGTACCTGATAGAGTATAACTAATTTTTGGCAACTTGAACATATGCTGGTTACTGCACCAATACTTAAATCAATTGGCCCATTCCTCCTTATTTTGGATTTCATCGTTCACAACACTAGCGCGGTTGGTTTTAATCGCAATAGGTAATTGGATATCATGTAGCAAGAGATTTACCCAAGAAAAAAAAAGCGAGCAAAGGACGGTTTTGGTTAGCAACGAAATTTGTGAGTCGATTAGAAGGCAATGCAAAACCTTTAACGGTTTGGCACCAATGCCTTAATTTTCAGTGATTAGAACTAACTAACCCGCCTTCAGTGTGTTTACGCTCGAACGTTTTTTTTTTGGGGCGATTGAGCTACAACTATGCTCACAGTTCATGCTAGTGGTGAAGGACTTAAAGTATCTCCCTAGTACCATTTCATATAAAAAAATGTTTATGTTGGACACATATAGAACCAGATGTCAAGAAAAGGGAGAGTAATCATGTTTTAAAAGAGTAGTTACATGTAAACGCTGAGCATCCATTATTATATAGCCAGACCATACTACCGAATGTTTTTACTTTTAGATTGTAAGGTTAAACATTATGTAAGAATAATTCTAGTTATAAGCGAATCACAGAAGTATGAGTCTGAAGGAGTAGTACGAAAAAAGAAAAAAAAATTTTTTTTTTGAATTATGAAAAATATAAATGATTGACATCTGTAGCTATAGACCCTTTGAAGAAAAAAAATATATATAAACATTTACAATATAGAAATATTTCAAGAAAATAAATCGCTACCATCAGTAAAGTAAAGTTTTTTTTATATATACCTTAAAGTAGTTTATAATAATCAAAAATTAAATTTTCTAGCGTTTCGCCTCTTTAGTTATATTTTTTTTTCTAGTAATTTGTACCTATTCGAAGTGAGAATGAATAAATTTATAATGAATTGAATAATCCAGAGTTTCCTTGAGGGCTCTCCCTCTCGAATGACCTCCATTTCCAACAGATAACGGAATAGACCGGCCAAGGTGAGTAGTGGTGGGCCTAGTGCGCACAACACATGCGGACACGCAAGCGCTAGGCCATGGTAGGGCGGGCCCAGGCAGCGACATCTGCGCCTGGCGAGCTCCGCTGAAGCTCGTCTTCCAAATCGAGAGTGGCACGGCCACCCGAGAGATTGTTTCGGTACGCGGTAGTCTTCTTTTCTTTCTTGCCTGTTTTTGTTTTGAGTAGCTTCGGAATTCCACCAATAGACCAATGTAACGTAAAGATTTTTTTCTCTCGGGCAGCCCTTGAACGTGGTATTATCTCGGTATGCGCGCGAGAATTCTTTGTGTAAAGTAACGTAGGAGGTATAGCCTCACAAGATGAATAGTTTGCTTTGTTGAATGAAATTTTTTTTTGTCGGTATGTAAGCGGGCAATTTGATGGCTGAATCTCTGGAAATGAGATTCGGGACTGATGCTAGAGAACGCACCCACGACGATACGCGCCGAGCTGAGCTGGCCTGCCAGCAGCCATCACTCCTCTAGCTAGGTAGAGGCCGAACCCAAATTCGTCTGAACGACACATGGGCTCGTTGCCTCGTCCCGGGGACTTAACGTCCATTGAGGCCAACAAGACGAAAGTCCTGTTGGCTTGAAACTTTGAAGCGACAACGTTCGCTCCTACTCATTTCATTACAAACTCCTTGCTAGCAAGTTTCGACCGAGGTTCATCCTCCATGTGGAAGCTTCAAAAAACCCTCAAATGAAGACACACTCCTTACTTTTCTCACCTCATTAAGAACGATGGCACCTTAGCCCACTCCGATCTAGAAAAAGCCGAGCTTTTAGCTGATGTCTTTCAAAGTTCGCATACGCTTACCCAAGACATGAGCAGTAATACAACTGAGGATATTGTCGATAGCTCAATTACACAATTTGCACTCCCAGTTTACTTGGTAAAGCTTATACAATCCTTTTTATCGGAGCGATCATTTGTTGTGAAAATTAATAAAACCCGCTCAATTTCTCGGCGTGTCCCAGCAGGAGTACCCCAGGGAGCAAGCCTGAGTCCGGCTCTGTTCAATATTTACACTGCCGATATCCCCTCGAACTCCAGGTGTGACCAAGCAGTCTTTGCAGACGACATGTGCATTTTCTCCAAAGCAAGCGATCCTGATTCAATAATTCAGTCCTTGGAAAGTGAACTAGATTTGCTCTATCAGTTTTATTTTCGTTGGAAAATAAAAGTAAATCCTGCGAAAACTGCATCTATTTACTTCCCCCCGGAAAGAATAAAAAGATAAGTCTACCACATTCAAAAATCACGTAGAAACAGTTTGGACCAAAATTCAAATGGCCATAAAACTCCTGCATCCCCTCTTTAACAGAAAGTCAAAGCTCTCCTTACATAATAAGCTGCTTATTTACAAAGTTCCATTTCAGCCAATTATTTCATATGCAGCACCCGTTTTGGGATAATGTGCAAATCACCATAAAGGTAAGCTTCAAGTTCTCCAAAACAAATACCTAAAAATTATCCTAGACAAACCTTGGTACTTTTCGACCATACGGCTGCATCAACTGGCTCAAGTCCCGACGATAAAAGATCTCGTCATGAAGTGGCATAATGCTTTCCTCGAAATAACAGCAATGATTGATAATCCCCTGCTACTGCCTTCTAGGTCATCGCTACATTAAGCAAATATCTAGATGTTTAAGTCTATCCTTAAGTTAGTTCTAGATACGGCTAGTTTCTTAGGTGTAAGTATTCGCAAACCAGGTTTTTTATACGCTTTTCCCAGCAAACTTGATAACTGTAATCTTAAGCAAAACCTATCTGCAAGTCTAATTGTAAAGAACTATAGATGTAAAGTAGTTAAGGCTTAGACTAATGTTTATATTGGTATTGGCATTTCTATGAATTGTGATTGTCATTTCTATGAATAGTCAGTCTGTTGCAAGTTTAAAAAGTGTTAGATCGCATCTTGTGAGTGGAGTAAGTGTGCATGCAATTAGTTACATTGAATAATTAAGTCTTATGGCTGTAAATACGCTCGGGTATTCATAACGCCACTATAAACGGCTTATACAGCAGGCAAAACAAAATTTCTTTGGAAATAATATCATCTGCGAGAACAATAGTGAAAATAACAGAGAGCCTTTAATTTGAATCAATATAATTTCATTACTGAAGATAGTGATAGCATTGGAAGTTTAAATGATTTTAATAGTGAATCGGAATGCTCACTAAAGGAGAAATTGGCTAAATGGATGGTGAATGAAAATATTTCGTACAGTGCTGGAAATAAATTATTAGTTATATTGAAAAGTGCTGGGCTAGATCTACCTTATCCGGTGTCAACCTTGTTAGAAATTCATAAAATAGAAAGAAGTGTAATGTCTGATGTTAAGCCCGGTAGTTACATACAGTTTGGTGTTTCCAAAATGATTCAAAAATATAGTCATTTAAATATTATGAATAATGAAATTATTCGTATAGACGTTAATGTAGATGGCCTTCCACTATACAAAAGCTCAAACACACAGTTGTGTCCTATCTTAGGTGCATTTTTTGACAGAAATGATCTTCGTCCTTTTATGATAGGCTGTTTTGTCGATTGCACCAAGCCCGAAAATGTTGATGAGTTTTTGAAAAGATTTATTTTTGAGTTGAAGGACATAGATCAAAATGGACTTATTAAGGATTTGAAATGCAAATTGATTATAAGAGCATTTGTTTGTGATGCCCCTGCAAGGGCATTTATGACATTAACAATGTCCCATAATTCATATCATGGATGTCCATTTTGTAATCAGGTTGGTACTCGAGTTAATAAAAGGATGGTATATTCAACATTCGTGGGTCGCCTGAGAACAGACGAAAGCTTTCTTTGTAGAACTGATATAGATCACAATATAAAGATAAAAAAATTTGCTGGAAACTTATGGTATAAATATAGTAACTCAATTTCCATACGATCTCCTACATTTAATTGATCTTGGTGTAAGCAATAGAATAATAACTAAAATTATGAACGGTACGATAGTAAAAACGTTTAATCTTTCAAAGGAGAAAAGAGTGAGGCTATCAATGAAATTACTGCAATTAGTAAAGTCTGTTCCCAGAAAATTCTGCAGGAGACCGAGAAGTTTTGAAGAGCTTCCAAGATGGAAAGGAACAGAATTTCGCCAGTTGATTTTGTACACGGGAATTGTAATATTTAAAGATATTTTTGACAAGCAGCTATATGAACATTACTTACTTTTATGTTGTGCCTATCGAATTTGTCTTGATCCTGATTTATTTAAAACTAATGCTGCAGTCGCCCAAGAAATGTTCAATCTATTTGTAACGAATTTTCCTAAGTTGTTTGGGGACGATAGTGTCTCTTATAAAGTTAATGGGTTACTGCATACAGTAGAATCAATTAAAGACATAGGATTAACTGATAGCTATTGCTTTGAAAATTATTTGCAAATTATCAAAAGGAAGATTAGGAAACCACAGCATATTTTGATGCAATCAAATAATAAACTTAATGAAATTCCAATTCAAACTTGTTTACAATCGAAAGAAGGTGTAATTGACAAATTGATTTCTTTGAAATTTAACCAAACTTACCTGTCAGCTAAGTGGCCAAAAAACATTTGTCGTATAAATGAAAATCCGGTCCAAATCACAGCATTAGGAATAATGAATCATAAATATTATGGAGTTGCCAAGAAACTGCTAAATATTACTCCTGTATTCTTGTATCCTCTAAATTCATCGCAACTTGGCATAATTCAAGTTAATGGCATTTCGGATCAGGAAGAAGTTTTTGCTCTAAATTCAAACTTTGCGAAATATTTTCCTATATCTATTAGCCAACGGGAGTATCTTGTTTTGCCAATTTTGCACCAAAAAAATTAAAAATTAATGAGAAATAAATCTAATATCTGCAACCAACTAGCTTCATGAGTGCAGAAACAGGTAATATTATTCTACTTGTTTTTAATAGAAAAAAACCGTCAACAATATATTATTATTGCAGAAAATAATGAAGTTTATCAGCAGCAAGAACCATTTATTATAACAATGTCAAATGGTGAAATCAGTCCAGCAATACCAACAAATTCAACGGGTTCTACTGTTTTGAGTCCAACTTTCATGCTGGTGACCTCAAAGGTTGCAATTTTACAAATATTCACCATGCATAATGTAATTGACAATAACCACATAATTTAAATTTGTAGAATTGAAGGAATCCATAGAAAGTATGAAAAAAGTTATCCAACAGCAATCAGCCGCAATTGCAGAGCAATCTGTTAAAATTAATAAAATTTGCGACATGCTGTTCGGCCAAGAGGTTGCAGAAGTATTTAAGTTTCCATTAAGTGCTATAGAACAGCTTGAACAGTTGGAGAGAAAACTGCAATCAGAAGTAGATTTTGAGAATAATATAGTGAGTGCATATTCAATTAAATTTATATCAAATCTAAACTACATATCAATACAACTCGCAAACAGAAACTATTAATGTATAAAAAAATCAGGGGAAAAGTTTCATCTTATCTAAGTAACATACTTTCTGAAACTTTACTTACGCAAATCAATTGGAATGTGCGAAAAAACATGAAGCCACTTAATAAATATAAATTTTTTAATACAACTCTATATGATAAGTTATAAATAATTACTAGATTTAAGGCATACAAACCCATAACAAAAGCTTCCTTATAGCGTGCTTACAGAAAGTTTATTCTTCGTATGAAGACTACGAAAGAGATTTGAAAGAAGGAATAAAAAGGGGGGAAATCGTCTTGACCAGAGGCGGCATCTACAACGCCAACGTCAACGGCAACTTAAAAACTGAAAGCAGAATCTTTATATTGAATATTTTATTTATATTTCAACATTCTTTATTTCTATTATTAATTAATTCATATTTCATTTGTCTGCACACTGGTGTCTGACTATGTTTATTTTACAGAGTAATTTTTTTCAGAACACTAAGTAATGCATTTACTCTTAAGTATAAATGTAAACTTTTTTTATCAATTAAAGAAAATGAAAAAGCTTGGAATAACAACCTTTTCTAGTAAGCGTAAATATAAGGATTATAAATTAACAAAAGTAAACCTTAGACTAAGGTTTAACCTAATAATTATTTAGACCTGATCATTAGGCACATATAATGATGAGTGCTGTATACCTGATGACCAATGACATGGCCCATGTTAAATTAAGGGATAAAATAAAGTAAAATGTATGCAGACTGTTTTCCCTTACACGTGGCAGGCCATTTGCACAAAAGAATAGATTACACCTACTTAAGCCTGATATAATGACTAAAGTTTTTGCTAGGGTAGACTATGGCGTGACACAACGTGTAATAAGGAAGTACGACACACATGTAAGTTTTGCGTCACATTCGCCCCGTGGACGTAGATTACCTTTCTAGGGCTGAACACTTCATATTTTGTAAAATATGCAAGTAGATATGTAGCGATATAATTAACTTTGAATGATTTGATATATTTATGTTGACTTCGGGTATCCTGTTTGTATTCTTTTCGGTGGTTGTGTATTATCTCTTTCTCAAGAATATTACCAATTTTTTTGATTTAGAGTATAACACAAGAGCTTGCATGAGGGTAACTTATTACCTTTACTTATTTTGAGACAACTCCGACTGAGTTAGGCCATGGTATGGCGTACCCAGGTAATCTGCACCTGCGCATATGTTCGTCGTCCTGGTTGGAGTGGTATGGTCTCTCTAGAATTAGTTTGCTTGCGCGTTATCTTATAGTCACTCGATCTTTTCGGAATATAATCCGTTTTTCGGTAAGGTAAAGTAGTTTAGTTTTGACTATCTCGGGTAAGTTTTGGTCGCGATCTTTTCCTTTTCTCTGCAGGAGCGTGTAGAGCCTCAAAAGCTGGTGTTTGATCTTTGAACTTGTTTTGACTTAGTCGGTTTGGCTGAATCTCCAGGAATGTGATTAGAGATCAAAGCTAGAGAAACGTACCCACGATATAACACGCCGAACTGAGCTTGCTAGTTTATCATACTTTACCACAGTCACCTAACAAGTATGAAATGTTAATTTGCAACGTGACTGCAAGTTTAAGCAAATAAGTAAACTGCGGATGCATCATCAGCATATTTCAATAGAATAATGCTTGACATAGTGTCAGCATTTACTAGAATTAGATAAAAGGAGTTACGTGATCCGCCTCGGGGGGCAGTCGAACTTTAATTGCGATACAATAAACATTTAATATACACATCTCGGAGTTTCATTTTCTTTAATTCGCTCGGCATAAGAAACCAAAACTTGCTTGCCAGTAAACGTCGCACCCCTAGCTTAGTAGATGCCGACTGATTTTAGGATTACCAATGTGAGAATTCAATCAGATTATTTAGAAGTATATATGACACCTGAAGATGCAACTAGATCTCTAGCACTAAAATTAAGAAATGGAAAGGATGGCAGCTCTCGAAAGTTCGATATGGATTTCTCTTTTCAAAATTGGCAACATGTTAAGATTGAAGTTTACGGTGAGTGAAAAGCGGAAAAAGTTTTATCAGGATTCACTAGGCATAAAATAAAAAACCAATTTCCGAAGGGCTGTCCTTTCGGTGATAAAGATGAATGGAATCGAAAGGAAATAGCAGGACCTAATGAGGTTGAAAAGTGGGAGGAGGAAGGATTGTAAGAAATTTTCCGCAAAATGGAATTCATCATGATTATGATAGTGTAGATGTTGATATCGGGAATGTGAGGCAAGCACTTGAGCGCCTTAATCGAAAAAAAGTAAAAAAATATCAAATCGAATAAAATGAATGAAGAAAAGGAAGAAGATAAGACACCGAAGAGAAATTTTCGTATCGGTAGTGATTTCATGCTGACTTCTGAAGTGGTACATACTAGAAATTATTTAGCTGATAAAGAATTTCAGGATGTGAAGGAAGTGAAGTAAAAATAATTTCTTCATCTATTTAAATAGTTTTTTTGCTACCGTTTTCTTTTCGTTTTTCCTTATTTTGCACAAAAGTAAAAATATAGCGTTGCTGGTTTCCATTGAGATTCCAGGATGATTCTCTCCAATGGAAATACTTATTGGTCCTCAATCCAATTTTTTGTTTAACGACGTGCGAAATTCAGCTGCATTCTTTCCTTCAGAAAATAGGCATCCGCGTGATGGAATTTTTTCGCTCTTACCCATGCAGCTAAGGCGCAATGCTGTAATGTTGGCACCTCATTTTGCCGCTCTCCTTGCTGCTCCTGCTGCTCGAACATACTTTACAGTTAAACTGACGAAGTTTTTTTTTCAAAATCGCATTTGAGTTAGTACCAGACCGAAATTTAATTTTTTTAGCAGAAACTGCTTATTCTACAATATATGTAGTTTACGAGAATGGAAGTATTGAACCACAGGTTATTCTAGTGTAAAGTCTTGTCCATGGTAGATTAAATTTTCCAGATTTACGAAATTCTGTTGGATTTGAATTTATCGTTTTGCTTGTAAAGATAAGGAATATGTTTGTTTGTTAAGGAAACTCAAGCGCAAAAACTATTTCCTAATAAGAAATTTAATTTACTTACCACTTGAAGTCTTCGTGAGAACGAAAAAAGTTAACCGTAAGAGATAATGGAAGCGAAAAGTACGTGCTACATGGAATCTCTCAACGAACTACTGAGCTGTAAACCATTGATCTTTGGTAAAATATCAAACTTGGTAGAGGGAAAAGGTATCGTATGAGGAGGAGCTGGAATTCCACGAAGTGGATGTGAATATGGCTGCATTTTATAATGTATTTTGAAAGGAAACATGTAAATTTGAATAAATTAGCAAATAAAAAATAAAATTTTAATTCGGGAAAAAATGTTTTTTTATTCAAATTTCAATTACACTTGTTTTGTAGAATATAGTTTTTCAGATGGAAAGCATTTTGGTGGACACAACATCCAGTATGCAAAGTACATCGTGATGTTTCAGGGTAGTGCTTTTTCAGTGTTTTCAGGTTAGGACAACCATATTCATCCAAGTTTAATATCATGGCAGTGTTCTCCTGCAAGTCAAGTAGCCTATTTCTCTCTCTAATCCTTCGACGTTTATTGAGGCTTTTTTCCATGTATTCGACGTATTCATAATACCGTAAAAGTAAACAATAGTATCGAAGCAGTTTATAAATATTTTAAATCTGTTCAAAGCAGCTCAGAGGATCAGCTTAACACTTCAAAGCGGTTCTATAGCAGTTTAATAACAGTTCTATAGCAGTTCTATAGCAGTTCAAAGCAGTACAATAGCAGTTCGAGGATCAGTTTGACGCAGCTCGATAGCAGTTCAATACAGTTGGATAACAATTCAATACGTTTTGAGTATAGCAACAGTAACCTTGCCTTGGATGTAAAGTAGATCGCCTCCTCGCGGTGCATCCTGGATAACGCTAAATGATCTACCACGGCACGACTTAGAATGTTTTCTGGACAACTCTCTCGTTTTAACGACTACTTTTGATGCTTTGGGCTGGTAGCTGTGGTATTCTGTCACCTGAGTACGCAAGAGTGACATCTTGCGGAAATGGCTTTCAGGCTAATGCCACTGCTGCCTCCGTCCCGGTAAAACCCTGGCAGGTCTCGCGGTACGTTCCAAACTCGTCGCCACTAGTCTGGCCGTGTAGGTTCAGTTGAGTTCAGACTCCTGATTAGTTCCTGGCCCGGCTCTGAGCACATATCCTCATAAGGGAATGTGCCAACCCTCGCATGGTCTCCCTGCTTCGGTATAGACAACCATGGGGTCTCAGGGAAACTGCACAGCGAGTGAAGATAGCGGCTGCGAGGGGGGACCCAATTGCAATGAATTCAAATAATAATTCAAACAAGAATGATAAAAAGGAAGATCCACTCAGCCCGGAAGGGAAGTGGACAAAGGTTACGCGTCCTTCTGGTGGGAAGAAGATTGTGACGTCCAATCGAACAACGACCAGCCTACCCCCCACTTGTTCAAGGGGTGCATGTACCAAGGCAGCTATGCCAGGGACAAGCACCTTCTCAGGTAAGCCAATTGGCGCTAGCGGCAGCACCAAGGCAACGGCGAATAAGCCGGCCCGTACGGTTGTCGCTGCGCCCTCCAACACCGCTTCCACTTCAGGTGTTAAGAATCAGCAAAACCCCTCAGTTGTGGCTTACAGGGACAGAAGGTCTGCCTTCAAAGTCCTGAAAAGGCTGAAAGATTTATCCCCTGAGCGACTTTCCCACAAGGACAAAATCTCCCTTGAATGGGCGACAGCAACAGTAGAAGCTCATAAAGCCTCTTTAGCAAAGCAAGGGGCTACTCACAAAAGATGTAGGTCTAGTGAGGCAGCCCAAAGTCAACCGAGGGCCCAACTGCAGGTCACCAAAAAACCAATATTGGTCGCGCCCAATCCTGCCAAGGGCAGGAGTTTTAGCGAAGTGGCTAAGGGCAGCCTGGTATGGGCTGTCATCGACAGGAGTAGCAGCGATGGAACCATCTCACCGTCAAACTGGAAGATGGTGGAAATCGCTCTTCTTCGGGTGTACAAAGCCATACTGGAGGCAAACCCAGGCCCTCCAACAAGTTGTCGTGATGCTGGCTGACCTGGTCGAGGAGGAGGAGATGTCCTTATCTGACGAGGAGGAGGAGATGTCCTTATCTGACGAGGAGGCGGATAAAACATTGTGTTGCAATGCTGAGGTTTCTGCAGATTAACCTCCATCACTCGAAGGCGGCATCCGCCGCGCTGCTTCTCCACCTGGCTCAAAAAGGAGAGGAGCTAATACTGGCCCAGGAACCTTCGGTTGTTAGAAACCGGGTTTGCGGGCTCAACATGAAGGGATACAACACAGTATCCTTCAACGCAGCATGTAAACCGAGAGCTTGCATAATCGTAAAGAAATGCTTGAAGTTTTTAACCTTGTATAATTTCAGTGACCAGGACACCGTTGCGATAGCAGTGGAAAGACAGTCCAAACCCCTTTGGGCAGTCTCCTGCTATATGGCGCATGATGTTCTGCCACCTCAACTAGCCTGCAGAGGATCACAAGCTAAGCCACTGCAAGAGGCATCCCTTTAATAGTCGGAGCGGACGCCAATGCCCACCATCGCATCTGGGGTAGCACCGACACGAATAAACGGGGTGAGTCACTATTTGAATTCATCTTATTACATGACTTAGCCCTAGCTAACAAAGGTGAGGATCCTACCTTCATTACGGCAAGCAGTAGGGAAGTTTTGGATATCACTCTAACGAACGAGCACTTGTATCACGCTATCAAAGGATGGCATGTGTGACAAGAATGCTCGTTCTCCGATCATTTATATATAATGTTCGATGTGGCTTTTGACCCTCCGAAAAATCCAACCTTCATCAACAAAAGGAGGATGGATTGGGTCAAATACCAATCAGTATTCGACTCTACACTAGAAGGTGGACCTCCAAAGATTGAAGACATAGGTGGTCTGGAGAAAGCCGTTGGGACCCTTAAATTGGCCTTCAATGAAGCAGCAAGGTCTTCATGTAGTCCAACGAAGCCTAGAGGGAAATATAAGCCCCCATGGTGGAATAGTGACATTGCGGAGCTGCGGAAGGAATGTAGGAAGTCCTTCAATCGGGCTAAAGAATCCAATGACTGGTCTTCCTATAAACTGAAACTGAAGGAGTTTAAATGCTCCATCAGAAAAGCCAAACGCACCTAGTGGAGAAGTTTCTGTACAGAAATAGAACACTCCAAGGATGTCAGTCGTCTGCGAAAGGTTATGACGAGCTCCCCCTTATTTTTGGGGTCTATCAAAGATTCGAATGGGGTCTGGACTAAATCCAGCTCTGAAACGCTAGCCATTCTCATGGACACGCACTTCCCGGGCAGTGAGGATGTGGCTGATGAAGCTGATCCACATACGGCCCCGAACTGCCTGTCAGCCGCTGTGCCTGTAGATGACAGGCTCCTACGCTGGGCAATCAGCTCATTTCAACCTTTTAAATCCCCTGGAATGGACAACATATCACCCGGTGAAATCCAGCAGGGAATCAATATAGCGCTTCCATGGCTAAGAGCCATCTTTAAAGCTTGTCTACAGATGGCTTACATTCCACAGCGGTGGAAAGAAGCTAAAATAGTCTTCATACCCAAAGCGGGCAAGACATCCCACTCCTCACCTATGGACTATAGGCCTATCAGCCGCACCTCTTTTCTGCTGAAAACTCTGGAAAGGCTGAAAGAGATTCATTTAAGAGCTACTCTGAAACCACTCTCTAATGGGCAGCACGCATATACAAAAGGGAGTTCGTTTGAAACAGCTCTTCACTCGCTCACCAGCTATATTGAAAAGTCGCTAAGCGTCAAAGAATACACGCAGGCGGTTTTTATAGACATCGAAGGGGCCTTCAACAATATCAGCCACAAGGCTATTAAGAAGGCATTCGAGGAAAACATTGTGGATGGTAACCTGATTAGGTTTATCGTACAACTGCTAAGCAGCAGGAGCATTAACTCCACACTAGGAAACAGTATCCTAAGAAGGAGGACGTACAGTGGCACCCCGCAAGGTGGGGTGCTATCACCTCTTCTATAGAACTTAGTGGTGGACAAACTCCTGTCAACAATAGAAGCGACTGGCTGCAAAGTCGTAGCCTATGCAGACGATGTTGCAATAGCAATATCGGGCAAATTCGTAAACACCCTATCTGAAAGACTTAACTTTGGCTTGAGTATTCTTACCAAGTGAGGAAAAGAGTGCGGTCTGAAGATTAATCCGCAGAAAACGGAATTTGTGCTGTTCACAAAAAGGCACAAAATTCCACGATTTCTCCCACCCAAACTCGATGAGATAAGCCTCATACCGTCTCATCAAGTTAAGTATTTGGGTCTAATTCTGGACTCCAAGCTCGCGTGGAAAGCAAGCATAGAGGAAAGAACGCGAAAAGCGGCATGCGCAATCTACTGCTGCAAAAGAGCCATTGGGAAAAAGTGGGGATTGAAACCCAAAATCGTATCATGGTTCTATACGGCGAAAGCGGAACCAATTCTTCTGTATGGCGCAGTTGTTTGGTGGCCAGCTATTGCAAAAACATCCAATGCAAACCTGCTAAACAGGGTCAGAAGGATTGCAGCTATTGCAATCACCGGGGCCTTACGCACTACCTCGACAAAGGCACTGTTTGTGCTATTGAATTGGCTCCCGACGGAGGTCCTTACGAGACAGCAGGCCAAGTGCTCTGCGATTCGATTAAAAGCACATCTTCGGCAAGAGGGAAATGTTGACCACTCCACCATACTTCGGAGGGATGGACCAACGCCAGGAGAAGTAGACCTTGCGCCCCCGATTCCCTGCTTTCATCATAGTTTCAGGTCAGTCATCCTAAGCAGGGATGACTGGGCAATAGAAAGAGGTAGGATGTAGGAATCGGTCGACATCTACACTGATGGCTCCAAAATGGATGGAAAAGTTGGCTGTGGCGTTTTCTCAGAACAGCTAGGCCTGAAACTATCCTTCCGGCTTCCAGACCACTGCAGTGTTTTTCAGGCAAAAGTCATTGCAATATACAAGGCAGTAGACTGGCTGAGGAGTCAGAAAATTTCCATAAGAAACCAAGCACTATCCAACGTGTACACCTCATCCATGATGGTGATGGAATGCCGTACACATCTGAACGTTATGTCACTTCACTGTGAAGTGACTCTACACTGGGTACCGGGACATAGTGATATACCGGGAAATTGCGAAGCGGATGCCTTAGCGAGAGCTGGCACTGTGCTCCAGGAGTATACACTCACACCCCAAGTTGGTCAACCTCTAGCTTCTATAAAGCTAGGATTTAAGCAGCATTACATCAAGGCTGCAATAGAGCCTGGTTGTTGGAGGAAACCTGCAGGACAACCAGGCAAACTTGGCGTGTACTGAGTTCCAGACGCACCAAGCAGCTCCTGAACACGAGTCGTGAAACCTTGAGTTCTATCGTGTCCATACTGACGGGGCACTGTCTAATTGGCAGACACGCAGAAAGGTTGGGCGTTCCCTTCAACGATTTCTGCCGGAGTTGCAGATCGGAAGAAGAGGAAGAAACTATTAAACACTTTCTGTGTGAATGTCCGGCGCTGTCCAGGAAGCGCATGCAAATCTTGGGCACGCCCTTCCTGGACAACCTCACGGAAGTGGCTGATCTGGACATTGGCTGCATAGCCGGCTTTATTCGAGAATCTGGATGGTTCTCGTCATCCCGCAGGTTCTAGTGCCGCCCTTAAATTCTGTGGTATCACAATGGGCCTCTCGTGGCCTAAGTGAGCCATCTTTTCGACAAAGAGGGCTGCCACTACAACCAACCAACCAACCAACCTTGCCTTTAAAATAGCATTATGCGAGTAAACAACAGGTATATTCTAGTGCCTTCAAATGCCGATGCTGTTTTGTATGGAAAACTGGTTCCTGGTGCCGTCAAAAACAGGGGCTTGGCAGTGTGGGAACAGATCAGATTATATGTTTCTAGCAAGAAGGCCTGCTTTGACGTCAGATTTCGTGAGCGCTAATTACATTGACGTTAGATTTCGTGAGCGCTAATTACATTGACGTCAGATTTCGTGAGCGCTAATTGCTTCAACGTCGGAATTTTCTGGCGGAGCCTGTTACCACTCCGGTGTTGAAGTCGGCACCGTCGTGATGAGTGCGAGTGAGTTGACTGTATGGATCATGCACGTGTTCACGTCGATCACGTGTCTTTTGGCGGCTTCTTTTGAGAACGTAGATCGCGCAAATTGAGAATCAGCCGGCTGCATTATCCTACTTTCACTTTTTTTTTGCGTTTTGCATTGCATTCGAGAAGCGCTTGTTTGTTTGTTTTGCGTGAAGATAGTTCTGCCGTGCAACAGCCAAACCGTCTAAATGACTTTTTCAAGATTTTGTGATATGTGCGTTTAGGGACATTATACCTTCCCTTTTTTCATATGAGCTTAACATTTTGTTTCATTTTCCACCCCTTCAAGAGTTATGACCCTGGCCATTCCATCTATAATACATCTTGCTGCTAATTTCACATAAAAAACAAGTGGCAAAGTCCTTTAGACGGTTTGTCCATTGTACAGCTACACAAATCAGAAGGAAAATAAACGTCTATTAGTACAGTCAAAGCGTCCGAATTTTGATGTAAACCAAGCATTTTGGGTAGGCAGAATTTTTTCTAATGTAATGCGTGGGCAATGGTTTAGATAGCTAAAGTTCAAGTTTCTCGGGTCGCAGCTCCTGTCCTTTGGGCTCCATCTTCAATACAAAAGAAGTTGGGGCACCCTCATATCTCCGAAACCATGGCTCCCACAAGAAAGTTGTGTATGACAAACTTGCGTAGAATAAAACGTTTAGCAAGTCTTTCATACATCACTTTTACAGTGGGTCAATAATAAAAAAGTTACGAACCAAAAACCACACTCAAAAAGGGGGGAACGTCTTTCGGGCGCCACAACTTTTTTATTTTCACGTTTAACGCGAAACACATTGCAATGTGCAAAGATAATTTTGTCACAAATCGTTTGCGATATTGTTTGTTGCAATCATTGCACATTAATGGGAGTTATTTTATCCTAAAGGAGAAAAAGTCGCGTGAAAACCCGTGTTTAGGTCAAATAGTCGGCTTTTGATGGCAAACCCCCGTTGCGAAACTCGCGGAGCATTTTGGTAGGCAAGCACATTTTTGGTGCAATGTGTGGTATGCCTTACTGGCAGCTTAAATCCAAGTTTCTGGGGTCGGAGCCGCAAGCCTCTGGGCTCCATCTTGAAAACAAATTAAAAGTGGGGCACCCCTATATCTCCGGAACCATGGTCCCACAAGAAAATGATAAGTTATAAATAATTACTAGATTTAAGGCATACAAACCCATAACAAAAGCTTCCTTATAGCGTGCTTACAGAAAGTTTATTCTTCGTATGAAGACTACGAAAGAGATTTGAAAGAAGGAATAAAAAGGGGGGAAATCGTCTTGACCAGAGGCGGCATCTACAACGCCAACGTCAACGGCAACTTAAAAACTGAAAGCAGAATCTTTATATTGAATATTTTATTTATATTTCAACATTCTTTATTTCTATTATTAATTAATTCATATTTCATTTGTCTGCACACTGGTGTCTGACTATGTTTATTTTACAGAGTAATTTTTTTCAGAACACTAAGTAATGCATTTACTCTTAAGTATAAATGTAAACTTTTTTTATCAATTAAAGAAAATGAAAAAGCTTGGAATAACAACCTTTTCTAGTAAGCGTAAATATAAGGATTATAAATTAACAAAAGTAAACCTTAGACTAAGGTTTAACCTAATAATTATTTAGACCTGATCATTAGGCACATATAATGATGAGTGCTGTATACCTGATGACCAATGACATGGCCCATGTTAAATTAAGGGATAAAATAAAGTAAAATGTATGCAGACTGTTTTCCCTTACACGTGGCAGGCCATTTGCACAAAAGAATAGATTACACCTACTTAAGCCTGATATAATGACTAAAGTTTTTGCTAGGGTAGACTATGGCGTGACACAACGTGTAATAAGGAAGTACGACACACATGTAAGTTTTGCGTCACATTCGCCCCGTGGACGTAGATTACCTTTCTAGGGCTGAACACTTCATATTTTGTAAAATATGCAAGTAGATATGTAGCGATATAATTAACTTTGAATGATTTGATATATTTATGTTGACTTCGGGTATCCTGTTTGTATTGTTTTCGGTGGTTGTGTATTATCTCTTTCTCAAGAATATTACCAATTTTTTTGATTTAGAGTATAACACAAGAGCTTGCATGAGGGTAACTTATTACCTTTACTTATTTTGAGACAACTCCGACTGAGTTAGGCCATGGTATGGCGTACCCAGGTAATCTGCACCTGCGCATATGTTCGTCGTCCTGGTTGGAGTGGTATGGTCTCTCTAGAATTAGTTTGCTTGCGCGTTATCTTATAGTCACTCGATCTTTTCGGAATATAATCCGTTTTTCGGTAAGGTAAAGTAGTTTAGTTTTGACTATCTCGGGTAAGTTTTGGTCGCGATCTTTTCCTTTTCTCTGCAGGAGCGTGTAGAGCCTCAAAAGCTGGTGTTTGATCTTTGAACTTGTTTTGACTTAGTCGGTTTGGCTGAATCTCCAGGAATGTGATTAGAGATCAAAGCTAGAGAAACGTACCCACGATATAACACGCCGAACTGAGCTTGCTAGTTTATCATACTTTACCACAGTCACCTAACAAGTATGAAATGTTAATTTGCAACGTGACTGCAAGTTTAAGCAAATAAGTAAACTGCGGATGCATCATCAGCATATTTCAATAGAATAATGCTTGACATAGTGTCAGCATTTACTAGAATTAGATAAAAGGAGTTACGTGATCCGCCTCGGGGGGCAGTCGAACTTTAATTGCGATACAATAAACATTTAATATACACATCTCGGAGTTTCATTTTCTTTAATTCGCTCGGCATAAGAAACCAAAACTTGCTTGCCAGTAAACGTCGCACCCCTAGCTTAGTAGATGCCGACTGATTTTAGGATTACCAATGTGAGAATTCAATCAGATTATTTAGAAGTATATATGACACCTGAAGATGCAACTAGATCTCTAGCACTAAAATTAAGAAATGGAAAGGATGGCAGCTCTCGAAAGTTCGATATGGATTTCTCTTTTCAAAATTGGCAACATGTTAAGATTGAAGTTTACGGTGAGTGAAAAGCGGAAAAAGTTTTATCAGGATTCACTAGGCATAAAATAAAAAACCAATTTCCGAAGGGCTGTCCTTTCGGTGATAAAGATGAATGGAATCGAAAGGAAATAGCAGGACCTAATGAGGTTGAAAAGTGGGAGGAGGAAGGATTGTAAGAAATTTTCCGCAAAATGGAATTCATCATGATTATGATAGTGTAGATGTTGATATCGGGAATGTGAGGCAAGCACTTGAGCGCCTTAATCGAAAAAAAGTAAAAAAATATCAAATCGAATAAAATGAATGAAGAAAAGGAAGAAGATAAGACACCGAAGAGAAATTTTCGTATCGGTAGTGATTTCATGCTGACTTCTGAAGTGGTACATACTAGAAATTATTTAGCTGATAAAGAATTTCAGGATGTGAAGGAAGTGAAGTAAAAATAATTTCTTCATCTATTTAAATAGTTTTTTTGCTACCGTTTTCTTTTCGTTTTTCCTTATTTTGCACAAAAGTAAAAATATAGCGTTGCTGGTTTCCATTGAGATTCCAGGATGATTCTCTCCAATGGAAATACTTATTGGTCCTCAATCCAATTTTTTGTTTAACGACGTGCGAAATTCAGCTGCATTCTTTCCTTCAGAAAATAGGCATCCGCGTGATGGAATTTTTTCGCTCTTACCCATGCAGCTAAGGCGCAATGCTGTAATGTTGGCACCTCATTTTGCCGCTCTCCTTGCTGCTCCTGCTGCTCGAACATACTTTACAGTTAAACTGACGAAGTTTTTTTTTCAAAATCGCATTTGAGTTAGTACCAGACCGAAATTTAATTTTTTTAGCAGAAACTGCTTATTCTACAATATATGTAGTTTACGAGAATGGAAGTATTGAACCACAGGTTATTCTAGTGTAAAGTCTTGTCCATGGTAGATTAAATTTTCCAGATTTACGAAATTCTGTTGGATTTGAATTTATCGTTTTGCTTGTAAAGATAAGGAATATGTTTGTTTGTTAAGGAAACTCAAGCGCAAAAACTATTTCCTAATAAGAAATTTAATTTACTTACCACTTGAAGTCTTCGTGAGAACGAAAAAAGTTAACCGTAAGAGATAATGGAAGCGAAAAGTACGTGCTACATGGAATCTCTCAACGAACTACTGAGCTGTAAACCATTGATCTTTGGTAAAATATCAAACTTGGTAGAGGGAAAAGGTATCGTATGAGGAGGAGCTGGAATTCCACGAAGTGGATGTGAATATGGCTGCATTTTATAATGTATTTTGAAAGGAAACATGTAAATTTGAATAAATTAGCAAATAAAAAATAAAATTTTAATTCGGGAAAAAATGTTTTTTTATTCAAATTTCAATTACACTTGTTTTGTAGAATATAGTTTTTCAGATGGAAAGCATTTTGGTGGACACAACATCCAGTATGCAAAGTACATCGTGATGTTTCAGGGTAGTGCTTTTTCAGTGTTTTCAGGTTAGGACAACCATATTCATCCAAGTTTAATATCATGGCAGTGTTCTCCTGCAAGTCAAGTAGCCTATTTCTCTCTCTAATCCTTCGACGTTTATTGAGGCTTTTTTCCATGTATTCGACGTATTCATAATACCGTAAAAGTAAACAATAGTATCGAAGCAGTTTATAAATATTTTAAATCTGTTCAAAGCAGCTCAGAGGATCAGCTTAACACTTCAAAGCGGTTCTATAGCAGTTTAATAACAGTTCTATAGCAGTTCTATAGCAGTTCAAAGCAGTACAATAGCAGTTCGAGGATCAGTTTGACGCAGCTCGATAGCAGTTCAATACAGTTGGATAACAATTCAATACGTTTTGAGTATAGCAACAGTAACCTTGCCTTGGATGTAAAGTAGATCGCCTCCTCGCGGTGCATCCTGGATAACGCTAAATGATCTACCACGGCACGACTTAGAATGTTTTCTGGACAACTCTCTCGTTTTAACGACTACTTTTGATGCTTTGGGCTGGTAGCTGTGGTATTCTGTCACCTGAGTACGCAAGAGTGACATCTTGCGGAAATGGCTTTCAGGCTAATGCCACTGCTGCCTCCGTCCCGGTAAAACCCTGGCAGGTCTCGCGGTACGTTCCAAACTCGTCGCCACTAGTCTGGCCGTGTAGGTTCAGTTGAGTTCAGACTCCTGATTAGTTCCTGGCCCGGCTCTGAGCACATATCCTCATAAGGGAATGTGCCAACCCTCGCATGGTCTCCCTGCTTCGGTATAGACAACCATGGGGTCTCAGGGAAACTGCACAGCGAGTGAAGATAGCGGCTGCGAGGGGGGACCCAATTGCAATGAATTCAAATAATAATTCAAACAAGAATGATAAAAAGGAAGATCCACTCAGCCCGGAAGGGAAGTGGACAAAGGTTACGCGTCCTTCTGGTGGGAAGAAGATTGTGACGTCCAATCGAACAACGACCAGCCTACCCCCCACTTGTTCAAGGGGTGCATGTACCAAGGCAGCTATGCCAGGGACAAGCACCTTCTCAGGTAAGCCAATTGGCGCTAGCGGCAGCACCAAGGCAACGGCGAATAAGCCGGCCCGTACGGTTGTCGCTGCGCCCTCCAACACCGCTTCCACTTCAGGTGTTAAGAATCAGCAAAACCCCTCAGTTGTGGCTTACAGGGACAGAAGGTCTGCCTTCAAAGTCCTGAAAAGGCTGAAAGATTTATCCCCTGAGCGACTTTCCCACAAGGACAAAATCTCCCTTGAATGGGCGACAGCAACAGTAGAAGCTCATAAAGCCTCTTTAGCAAAGCAAGGGGCTACTCACAAAAGATGTAGGTCTAGTGAGGCAGCCCAAAGTCAACCGAGGGCCCAACTGCAGGTCACCAAAAAACCAATATTGGTCGCGCCCAATCCTGCCAAGGGCAGGAGTTTTAGCGAAGTGGCTAAGGGCAGCCTGGTATGGGCTGTCATCGACAGGAGTAGCAGCGATGGAACCATCTCACCGTCAAACTGGAAGATGGTGGAAATCGCTCTTCTTCGGGTGTACAAAGCCATACTGGAGGCAAACCCAGGCCCTCCAACAAGTTGTCGTGATGCTGGCTGACCTGGTCGAGGAGGAGGAGATGTCCTTATCTGACGAGGAGGAGGAGATGTCCTTATCTGACGAGGAGGCGGATAAAACATTGTGTTGCAATGCTGAGGTTTCTGCAGATTAACCTCCATCACTCGAAGGCGGCATCCGCCGCGCTGCTTCTCCACCTGGCTCAAAAAGGAGAGGAGCTAATACTGGCCCAGGAACCTTCGGTTGTTAGAAACCGGGTTTGCGGGCTCAACATGAAGGGATACAACACAGTATCCTTCAACGCAGCATGTAAACCGAGAGCTTGCATAATCGTAAAGAAATGCTTGAAGTTTTTAACCTTGTATAATTTCAGTGACCAGGACACCGTTGCGATAGCAGTGGAAAGACAGTCCAAACCCCTTTGGGCAGTCTCCTGCTATATGGCGCATGATGTTCTGCCACCTCAACTAGCCTGCAGAGGATCACAAGCTAAGCCACTGCAAGAGGCATCCCTTTAATAGTCGGAGCGGACGCCAATGCCCACCATCGCATCTGGGGTAGCACCGACACGAATAAACGGGGTGAGTCACTATTTGAATTCATCTTATTACATGACTTAGCCCTAGCTAACAAAGGTGAGGATCCTACCTTCATTACGGCAAGCAGTAGGGAAGTTTTGGATATCACTCTAACGAACGAGCACTTGTATCACGCTATCAAAGGATGGCATGTGTGACAAGAATGCTCGTTCTCCGATCATTTATATATAATGTTCGATGTGGCTTTTGACCCTCCGAAAAATCCAACCTTCATCAACAAAAGGAGGATGGATTGGGTCAAATACCAATCAGTATTCGACTCTACACTAGAAGGTGGACCTCCAAAGATTGAAGACATAGGTGGTCTGGAGAAAGCCGTTGGGACCCTTAAATTGGCCTTCAATGAAGCAGCAAGGTCTTCATGTAGTCCAACGAAGCCTAGAGGGAAATATAAGCCCCCATGGTGGAATAGTGACATTGCGGAGCTGCGGAAGGAATGTAGGAAGTCCTTCAATCGGGCTAAAGAATCCAATGACTGGTCTTCCTATAAACTGAAACTGAAGGAGTTTAAATGCTCCATCAGAAAAGCCAAACGCACCTAGTGGAGAAGTTTCTGTACAGAAATAGAACACTCCAAGGATGTCAGTCGTCTGCGAAAGGTTATGACGAGCTCCCCCTTATTTTTGGGGTCTATCAAAGATTCGAATGGGGTCTGGACTAAATCCAGCTCTGAAACGCTAGCCATTCTCATGGACACGCACTTCCCGGGCAGTGAGGATGTGGCTGATGAAGCTGATCCACATACGGCCCCGAACTGCCTGTCAGCCGCTGTGCCTGTAGATGACAGGCTCCTACGCTGGGCAATCAGCTCATTTCAACCTTTTAAATCCCCTGGAATGGACAACATATCACCCGGTGAAATCCAGCAGGGAATCAATATAGCGCTTCCATGGCTAAGAGCCATCTTTAAAGCTTGTCTACAGATGGCTTACATTCCACAGCGGTGGAAAGAAGCTAAAATAGTCTTCATACCCAAAGCGGGCAAGACATCCCACTCCTCACCTATGGACTATAGGCCTATCAGCCGCACCTCTTTTCTGCTGAAAACTCTGGAAAGGCTGAAAGAGATTCATTTAAGAGCTACTCTGAAACCACTCTCTAATGGGCAGCACGCATATACAAAAGGGAGTTCGTTTGAAACAGCTCTTCACTCGCTCACCAGCTATATTGAAAAGTCGCTAAGCGTCAAAGAATACACGCAGGCGGTTTTTATAGACATCGAAGGGGCCTTCAACAATATCAGCCACAAGGCTATTAAGAAGGCATTCGAGGAAAACATTGTGGATGGTAACCTGATTAGGTTTATCGTACAACTGCTAAGCAGCAGGAGCATTAACTCCACACTAGGAAACAGTATCCTAAGAAGGAGGACGTACAGTGGCACCCCGCAAGGTGGGGTGCTATCACCTCTTCTATAGAACTTAGTGGTGGACAAACTCCTGTCAACAATAGAAGCGACTGGCTGCAAAGTCGTAGCCTATGCAGACGATGTTGCAATAGCAATATCGGGCAAATTCGTAAACACCCTATCTGAAAGACTTAACTTTGGCTTGAGTATTCTTACCAAGTGAGGAAAAGAGTGCGGTCTGAAGATTAATCCGCAGAAAACGGAATTTGTGCTGTTCACAAAAAGGCACAAAATTCCACGATTTCTCCCACCCAAACTCGATGAGATAAGCCTCATACCGTCTCATCAAGTTAAGTATTTGGGTCTAATTCTGGACTCCAAGCTCGCGTGGAAAGCAAGCATAGAGGAAAGAACGCGAAAAGCGGCATGCGCAATCTACTGCTGCAAAAGAGCCATTGGGAAAAAGTGGGGATTGAAACCCAAAATCGTATCATGGTTCTATACGGCGAAAGCGGAACCAATTCTTCTGTATGGCGCAGTTGTTTGGTGGCCAGCTATTGCAAAAACATCCAATGCAAACCTGCTAAACAGGGTCAGAAGGATTGCAGCTATTGCAATCACCGGGGCCTTACGCACTACCTCGACAAAGGCACTGTTTGTGCTATTGAATTGGCTCCCGACGGAGGTCCTTACGAGACAGCAGGCCAAGTGCTCTGCGATTCGATTAAAAGCACATCTTCGGCAAGAGGGAAATGTTGACCACTCCACCATACTTCGGAGGGATGGACCAACGCCAGGAGAAGTAGACCTTGCGCCCCCGATTCCCTGCTTTCATCATAGTTTCAGGTCAGTCATCCTAAGCAGGGATGACTGGGCAATAGAAAGAGGTAGGATGTAGGAATCGGTCGACATCTACACTGATGGCTCCAAAATGGATGGAAAAGTTGGCTGTGGCGTTTTCTCAGAACAGCTAGGCCTGAAACTATCCTTCCGGCTTCCAGACCACTGCAGTGTTTTTCAGGCAAAAGTCATTGCAATATACAAGGCAGTAGACTGGCTGAGGAGTCAGAAAATTTCCATAAGAAACCAAGCACTATCCAACGTGTACACCTCATCCATGATGGTGATGGAATGCCGTACACATCTGAACGTTATGTCACTTCACTGTGAAGTGACTCTACACTGGGTACCGGGACATAGTGATATACCGGGAAATTGCGAAGCGGATGCCTTAGCGAGAGCTGGCACTGTGCTCCAGGAGTATACACTCACACCCCAAGTTGGTCAACCTCTAGCTTCTATAAAGCTAGGATTTAAGCAGCATTACATCAAGGCTGCAATAGAGCCTGGTTGTTGGAGGAAACCTGCAGGACAACCAGGCAAACTTGGCGTGTACTGAGTTCCAGACGCACCAAGCAGCTCCTGAACACGAGTCGTGAAACCTTGAGTTCTATCGTGTCCATACTGACGGGGCACTGTCTAATTGGCAGACACGCAGAAAGGTTGGGCGTTCCCTTCAACGATTTCTGCCGGAGTTGCAGATCGGAAGAAGAGGAAGAAACTATTAAACACTTTCTGTGTGAATGTCCGGCGCTGTCCAGGAAGCGCATGCAAATCTTGGGCACGCCCTTCCTGGACAACCTCACGGAAGTGGCTGATCTGGACATTGGCTGCATAGCCGGCTTTATTCGAGAATCTGGATGGTTCTCGTCATCCCGCAGGTTCTAGTGCCGCCCTTAAATTCTGTGGTATCACAATGGGCCTCTCGTGGCCTAAGTGAGCCATCTTTTCGACAAAGAGGGCTGCCACTACAACCAACCAACCAACCAACCTTGCCTTTAAAATAGCATTATGCGAGTAAACAACAGGTATATTCTAGTGCCTTCAAATGCCGATGCTGTTTTGTATGGAAAACTGGTTCCTGGTGCCGTCAAAAACAGGGGCTTGGCAGTGTGGGAACAGATCAGATTATATGTTTCTAGCAAGAAGGCCTGCTTTGACGTCAGATTTCGTGAGCGCTAATTACATTGACGTTAGATTTCGTGAGCGCTAATTACATTGACGTCAGATTTCGTGAGCGCTAATTGCTTCAACGTCGGAATTTTCTGGCGGAGCCTGTTACCACTCCGGTGTTGAAGTCGGCACCGTCGTGATGAGTGCGAGTGAGTTGACTGTATGGATCATGCACGTGTTCACGTCGATCACGTGTCTTTTGGCGGCTTATTTTGAGAACGTAGATCGCGCAAATTGAGAATCAGCCGGCTGCATTATCCTACTTTCACTTTTTTTTTGCGTTTTGCATTGCATTCGAGAAGCGCTTGTTTGTTTGTTTTGCGTGAAGATAGTTCTGCCGTGCAACAGCCAAACCGTCTAAATGACTTTTTCAAGATTTTGTGATATGTGCGTTTAGGGACATTATACCTTCCCTTTTTTCATATGAGCTTAACATTTTGTTTCATTTTCCACCCCTTCAAGAGTTATGACCCTGGCCATTCCATCTATAATACATCTTGCTGCTAATTTCACATAAAAAACAAGTGGCAAAGTCCTTTAGACGGTTTGTCCATTGTACAGCTACACAAATCAGAAGGAAAATAAACGTCTATTAGTACAGTCAAAGCGTCCGAATTTTGATGTAAACCAAGCATTTTGGGTAGGCAGAATTTTTTCTAATGTAATGCGTGGGCAATGGTTTAGATAGCTAAAGTTCAAGTTTCTCGGGTCGCAGCTCCTGTCCTTTGGGCTCCATCTTCAATACAAAAGAAGTTGGGGCACCCTCATATCTCCGAAACCATGGCTCCCACAAGAAAGTTGTGTATGACAAACTTGCGTAGAATAAAACGTTTAGCAAGTCTTTCATACATCACTTTTACAGTGGGTCAATAATAAAAAAGTTACGAACCAAAAACCACACTCAAAAAGGGGGGAACGTCTTTCGGGCGCCACAACTTTTTTATTTTCACGTTTAACGCGAAACACATTGCAATGTGCAAAGATAATTTTGTCACAAATCGTTTGCGATATTGTTTGTTGCAATCATTGCACATTAATGGGAGTTATTTTATCCTAAAGGAGAAAAAGTCGCGTGAAAACCCGTGTTTAGGTCAAATAGTCGGCTTTTGATGGCAAACCCCCGTTGCGAAACTCGCGGAGCATTTTGGTAGGCAAGCACATTTTTGGTGCAATGTGTGGTATGCCTTACTGGCAGCTTAAATCCAAGTTTCTGGGGTCGGAGCCGCAAGCCTCTGGGCTCCATCTTGAAAACAAATTAAAAGTGGGGCACCCCTATATCTCCGGAACCATGGTCCCACAAGAAAATTGTATATGACAGACTTGCGTAGAATTAATTTTTTAGCAAGTCGTCCATACATCACTTTCACGTGGCATCAATAACTAAAAAGTTATAGGCCTAAAACGACATCCAAAAGGGGGGTGACATCTTTCGAGCGTCACAAATCCATTGTTTTCACTTTAACCCCAAAACACATCGAGAATAATTTTAAGACAATTTTGTTGCAAGTCGTTTGCGGTATTGCCTGTTTCGATCACTGTACCATGTCGGGTGTTATTGTGTCTTGAAGGGGGACAAGTCTTAGGAAAAAAACATTTTAGGACCAGATAAGCAGGTGTTAAAATGCTTTTTTCCTATGACTTGCCCCCTTTGGGACACAGTAACTCCCGGAATGGTACAGTGATCGGAACAAGCAATACCGCAAACGTTTGGTGATAAAACGTCTAAAAGTTGTTTTCGAACGAATTTCGCGGTAATAGGGGAAACAAAGAAGTTGTGGCGCGCGAAAAATGATCCCCCCTTTTCAACGTCGTTTTTAGCATGTAACTCTTTTAATATTGACAGCACGTGAAAACGATGTATCCACAACTTACTGCAAATTGAACTTTACACAAGTTTGTCATATTCAACTTTTTTGTGGGAGCAGTGCTTTCCAAAATATGGGGCCGTTCCATTTTTTTTGTTCTCAAGATGGCGCCAAGGGGATTGGACCTGCGACCCCAGAAACTTCAATTTAAGCTCAAATAAAGGCATACTACTCATTGCAATTAAAAAATTTCTGCCCATTAAAATGCTTCGTGAGTTTTACAATGGGGGATTTGCCATCGGAAGCCGATTATTTGGCCTAAAATGCGTTTTCCCCCTTTGGGATGTAATAGCTCCCGCCAGTGTACAGCGATCAAAACAATCAATACATCAAACGACTTGCGACAAAATTGCCTTAAAGTTATTTGCAGTGTGTTTTGGGGTTAAAGTGAAAACAAAGAAGCTGTGGCGCCTGAAAGTTGTTCCCCCCTTTTTGGGTATGGTTTTTGGATTGTGTCTTTTTTATTATTGACACCACGTAAAAGTGATGTATGAACGACTTGCTAAACATTATACTCTACGCAAGTTTGCCATACACAACTTTCTCGTGGAAGCCACGGTTTGGAAGATATGGGGGTATCCCACTTTCATTTGTTTTCAAGATGGAGCCCAAACGCCATCATCGGGGGTCCCAGGAAATTGAAGTTAAGCTAATTATACCATTCCCGACGCATTGCAATAAAAAATTTCTGCCTTTTGAAAATGCATGATCAACTCCCAATTGACTGAACTATTTGGAGCGTTTGTCCGTTGTTTTCTTAGGCAAGTTTTCCTTCTACGTACACTGGACAAAACGTTCAAATGCTTTTAGACGGTTTGCCGTTGTATCTGAAGCTGCGTTTCAAGCGAGAAAACAAATCTAAAAATAAGTTTCCTTCGTTTTCATCCCCGCATTGGAGATTTTCGTGAATCTTGAATTCATGTTGCATTCTTTGTACGTTGCTTGAAAGGTTTAAGCAAACAAATTTGGAAATGCAGGCAAGACAGGGGAAATGCGGAAGCGTTTTCACGCGAAATGTTTGAAACCATTTATCTCGAAATCGAGGAAAGTGCAGTTAGACGGTTTGGCCATTGCACGGCAGAGTTGTTCGCCGGTATTGTGGATGCCGGCAAACAACGGCCTTCAGGCTTGTTTGGTCAATTATGTTATCACATCAGCTTTGCATAATTGTGTTTTCGCCGGCACAGTGCCCGCTCAATCAACAGACATATTTCCATGCATCTATTCAAAGAAGAAGATTATTTAAGGTAATGGAAGTTGAGATTTTATAATTTTTCTTCCTTACTCGGTGAAGGTGAAGTGAATGATTTTGAAATAAAAGACAGACAATCGTGGTAATAACATTTTTATTATGAAAAAGTTCATCTTTTACAGCTTTGGGGTGGCATTAACTATTGTAAATTTTGCGGTTATAATTGTTTCCCAGAGCTGTAATTTTTAGAGCGTACAATTTGTGGTGTGGACGTAGCAAAGATCATAATATTGTGCCCATAATCCCATCATGATGAGTTGTATCAAAACAAATCCGATAATATTAAAGTACCTTAGCTGTAACACAGATGATTTTTTAACGGGCTCTTTTGCGGGGAGGTTTTCGTATATGCCACAGACATCCTTTCCGGTAGCGTAGCAACAGTTTGGTGAATTACGCAAATGTTCGGCCTACACATCAGAAGGGCAGGTGAATGCAGCCATCACAAACGAGCAAAATTAGCATTTCACATAATCCTTCACGTTTGTGTAGAAAAATCCACTTCGGGCTAGCTTAAGCGCTTTTCTTTGGTCGAATTCTTTCCACATGATACCTTTTAGAGTTCTATTAAATCTCTCGACAATTGAAGCTTTCAACGCGCTGAATGTAGAATAATGATTTATTTCATAGTTTTTCATTATCCGATGAAATGCTTTATTGATAAATTCTCTTCCATCGTCGGTGTGCAGATTCCTGGGTATACGCCGTTATTTGAGAAAAGATTCTATAGCCTCACCAACATCGTTAGCTCTTTCCCTTTTGACTGGTACACCCCAAGCAAATTTGGAAAAACTGTAAATTACTGTTAGAAGATACTTATAACCGCTATTTTCATGCGAGTAAGCATTCATATCAACCAAATCTGCCTGTCACAAATCGTCTATACCTTTGATAGTGACTCGACACCGATTGAATCTTTTACGTGCTGGTCTATGTATCTCGTCAACAATTTTTCGTCTACTCATCGTGGAAAAAAATCGAAATATTACTTGCACGTTTATATTTACGTTCGATTTAGCAGAAAATATGACGCACTTTAGACACCCTTTCACAATGATGGTTGCAGGACCTTCTGGTTGTGGGAAGACGACATTTATAGAAAATCTTCTTAAAACCAGCTCGATAATACAGCCGTCCGAGAAAAAATTATTTGGTGTAACGCTGAACAACATGTTATACCTAGGCATTTGCCATTTAAAGATATAGAATATGTTAATTCTATTCCTGAGCAATTTCCGAACAGAACGCATCAACCGATACTAATTGTCTTGGCCGATATGATGCTATATGGATTTTCAAGACAAGTATGTGAGCTGTTTACAAACGGAGCCCATCATCGTACCCTTTCCATTATTCTTGTGACTCAAAATGAATTTCATCAAGGAAAATTTTGTCGTGACATATCACTCAACTGTAAATACCTGGTTTGTTTCAAGAACCCACGAGACAAGAGTCAATTTCACCATCTGGCTAAACAGGTATACCCCGAAAACAGCGTGGAGCTAATGAGAATATATAAGCAAATAACGCAGCAGCCGCATAGCTATTTGTTAATTGACCTTACGCAATATATAAATAAAGCATTACGATTTCGCACGGATATATTTAATAGAAAGCTTTCAACGTGTTATTGCACGTTTGAAGGAGTGTAATGGTGTCACGAATGAAACGATTAAAGGACAACAAGCATATGCTATATGTTCTTAAAAAAGCTACTCCGTGTTTAAAAAAATATACTATATACTGAAAACCGCAGATCCAGAAGTAATTAAAACTCAATGCGAAATCACACACAATACATTGAAGGGCAATCATACACCATCAAGAAAAGTAGTCACACAACTGCGTAAATATAAAAAGAGCCTGCGTAAGCTTTCAGGGGCAAGAAAATTTCTTCCGCGACAGCGTAAAGTGTTAGTGCAGCAAGGAGGATTTTTACCTGTATTGTTAGGAAGTGTTCTTTCAACTATGATATGATTGAAAAATATGCAAAGAAATAGCAGTCTCAATAAAATGTTTCTATTATCCCCGGAAGTGTATGAACGCTTAAAGGAGACAGTTAAGAGCGCTAGTACACAGACACTGTTTGACAAAACCATGAGTAAGATACTGAACAATAAGCGCCAAAATGATGAAGCAGAACGGTATCAGTACCGGAATGTGCTAATACAATTTTTAAATGCAAAACGAAGAAAAAAATCGTTTATGGAGACGAAAGCTGAAAATCTTTCATCGAAAGACCGTATGGATAGTCAGAAATATAAGAATTTGCGTGAAAGCAGTACACAGACGATATTTCTGTTTGAAAACGAAATACCCAGACAAACTTCGCCTCCACGACCGTAGGAGATATTTGAGTCGGTAAACGAAATAACACCACCAAAGCAAGAATTGCCTGCTGCTTTTAAACGACGATTATCAGCAAATGGGATAGCAAAAAGTCTTAAACCTGCTTCCAAAATAAGGAAAAGTGTAGCTGATTCATTTGTAGGAACCACCACCACTATAAGATAATAACCGGCGATGATGGTATAACGCAGTATACAATTCCAACAGATATGAGTGTGGATGAAATGGATGACGTTTTTACTGATTTAGATGCAATAGATGATAAAGATGCTTTGGCGTCCGATTTCTATGAAGTAGGTCGAAAGTCTGGTAAGCAATCTATATTAAGACCCCCCTCGTCTAAACCATGATCAATTCGAGACTGACATCCCCTTAAGAAAGTCTGCTCGGCAAAGTGAACGGTTGAGATTGAAGACCGAGCCTAGTTCCAGAGTAAAAACCTGAATTGGGACAGAATTTAAAAAATGCCTATAACCATAATAGATGACGAGTTCTACGTATGTCTCTTGAGCAACAGTTCTTTAAACATTTACCCTGCAAATGCGCTATCATCTTTCGAAAATATATTACCGAGTGTGTATAAGTTTACCGGCAATTGGTATGTCGGAATAACGGAGATCGCTCTACCAAAACGTACAAAAGAGAAAAGGAAATCAGGTAGCAGCGGAATTTCTAAACGCTCTATACCTTCTGAAGATGTAAGCATTACCGAAGTATCACAATCTTTACCAGTTCAAAAAGATTCAAAAGCAATAATCGCTTAAGTTGTTGGATCGTTTTAGATGGGATGCTAATGATTTGCAAAAGTTATGTTACAAGAAAATTATATGAACTTTTCATCATTTCTTTCGTCATTTTTTTTTAGCAATTAGACCTGACTATTATAAATATTACCTGACCGAAGTTAAACAAATAATGTACGATCGTATCGAAGAAGAGAGAGATGGAAAGGTAATCTCCGACATAAGAAGTTGTTACGTACCATACACTAAATCCAAATTATCTTCGCGCCTTTTCTGCCCGAAATAACTAAATCATAGAACTACCAACCTGGCAATGATTATTTGAAATTGTAAAGCTCGCCAAGTTCCGAAAAAGCTATTCAAGCGCGTCATCTCGCTCCAACCCTCGGATCGTGTGCAAGCTTTCGCGAATACGAGTGATCGATCACGCCACGCTACGCGAAAAGTAGCTTTTCGATGTTCGACATGCCGGAAATAGGGAGTAAGTGTGGGGAGTTGGAGGTAGACCGTCGGGAGGATAAGTTATGACCCGACTTCGAACGGGTGTAGTGAATTTTGTCAAATTGGTTGAGATTGCTGGGTAGCCAGGTAAACGGAAAACGGAAGAACCAGGTGGCCTGCATGGAGAGAAGCGAAAACTAAACATCTTGCAGAAAACAGTTTCGTAGCGTCTGCGTCGTTCAACGTGAATTAATTCAGAGTTTTGCGAAAAGGCAGAACGCACCGCGTCCCAGTCAACGAAATTAGCCAAAATGCATCGAGATGCTGTTATAATCTATGTCGGCGTCACGATTTGCGTAACGGGCCTATAAGGATGAGTGTCTACAGGGATTTCACTGTTATGCGGCCGGCTATCAAGGAGGCCGAACTAAGGAAGCTCGAGAAGAAAGCGATCTGGATAAAACAACGAAATTTAACACTCCAATTGCGCGCCCCATGGTGTGTGCGTCTGGTTATGTTTGATAAGGCGCAGTAAGTTAAGTTTCATAAAATAAATTAAATTTAAAATTTGATAACTACGAGTTGGTTGCAATAAGCTGTCCTAATCCTTTCGACGATAAATATTTTATGATTATATAAACAAAATTGATTCAAAATAATTAGCACCAATTGAATAAATTAAAATACATTGAACATTATAAAAACAAAAAGTTTAATAAATAATGGATGATCCGTATCCCGTATCGCTAAAGAGTCAGGTACTGAAATATTACCTGAGGAGTGGGTTAAAACTGATTTTTACAACATTATTAACATGCCATACAAAAGAGCCGATGTATCAAATGCTACAGCTCCTGTTCCAATAGAAGTGGATAAAATCGATGATATTGCTGGCTTATTCATCGACGCTTTCCTGAAGACACCCATTAAGAAACGCGACATCGAATCGATCGATGCAACAATAAAAGAGTCGTTTGATAAATCAATAATGCTGGACAGTATAAGTCAGCTGGAAAAATCATTGTATGTACATAAGTGAAAAAAGAACACATTGTGACACATTCTCCAAAGCTATTGATGATTGTGAAAGAAACAATTTAATATATGTTTATGCGGATATCGTTAAACCCAGAATAACTGGAAGTAAACTGGTAAGAAATCTACGAGCAATCCTGTTGGGAGGTTGTGATAGCGTTTTTAGATTCGATCATGCGAGCTAGTCAACTTCAAATCTAGCTTTACTCCAGCTTTCATCATGCTTCATTAAAGACGAAGGTAAACATCTATAAATATTCGCAAGTTCGAAATAACAACATAGTTCTGATACGGGATTTAACACATCTCTATGCTAATGAGATGAATTTACACTACGCACGCTACTACCTTGGTCAGAGTGGGGGAAAATTATCTGACATTGGAGAATTGTATCGATCGCCACTTGTTTACCAGCGAGGAAGGGGTGGTGGTAGTTTTTTCAGTGGATTGGTACGTTATCTTCAACCATTATTTCTACATGGAGCAAAAGCTATAGGCAAACAAGTCGTCGAAACAGGAAAGTCAATTATTAAAGAGTCAGGAAGTGGTCTGAAGCAGCTACTAAAAGAACATGGAAAATCTGCAGTACACGAATGAACCCAAAAAGCATAAATAAAATCTTTGATAAAATGGAAGATAGAGGTAGGAGATTGGCTAAAAAACGAGCCAAACCTTACACAAGTAAGCAGCTGAAATCAGTGTCTAACTGTAAACAAGGGCAAAAAGTGAGAAAGCTATCATCGAGCAAGACTAACAAAACTATAAAAAGACGACGACAATTAAGGAGGCGTGCATTGACAAGTGGTTAATATCATCACGATGCAGAAAGAATGTATGCGTAAAAATTCTAGAAGCGACATTGTTCATGAATCATTATACGGTCAATCCCAGTATATTATTAGCACATGAAGCTGTACTACATCGCTCGAATGCAATATACCCGTACAAGGGGGTGGAAAGCCTATACAATACCCACCAACACCTATACTCTATCTCTTGATAACGTAGTCATCGGGCAATTACCGAATCTGCTTGTTTTCTGTATGGTGGATAATGACTCCTACACCGAAAAGCGCACAAAGAATCCATTCAACTTTAAGCATAACAATATCACCAACTTCAATCTATCAGTAAATGGAGTTCAAGTACCAAACCTTACTCTAGAGTTTGATTATTCGCACGAAAAACCAGTTATTACTAGAGAATATCTTTCTCTGTTCACGGGGACTGGAATGAATTATTTTGATAAAGGTCATCAGGTATCTTCTTTGATGATGGCTGTTTTTTGCTAGCATTTGATTTAATAGCAGACAGCTCATACGATTCGGGATGCGCTAGTTTGTTAAACCAAGGTGTGGTAAGGATCGAGGGGAGATTCAGAGAAGCTTTAAAGAAAAGCGTCACCTGTATCATTTACGCAAAATATGATGGAAAGCTTGAAATTGACAAAAATCGGAATGTATTTACAAGCTTTTAAAAAAGCCATATATATCGCAATAACATTCAGATTTGGATAGTATTTATTTTAGTACACAGCACAAGTCATGGCACATTGCCTTGTAAATGTTGAATACTTCTCAGAAGGTCTTCTTTAAGAAAGTACTAATGGTGGGATTTACTTCTCTGAACAAACTTTACTCGAAAGAATTACGTATAACTATCCTACCTCCTCGGCTATAACTACAAATCAACAGGTGTATTTGGAAACTTGGAACTCAAACGACTCGACGAGGATCTTATCAGATCTTTGCCAAAATTTTCAACGGTTTTTGTGAACGGAGATTCAACAAAGGAATTCCTACACAGCTATGTGACATCACATACAAACGTTGTAAGCCTTGAAAACATATCCCTGAAAGACCAGGAATGAACACGATAGAGATTATCAACACATTAAGAAGTAATATTATAACAAACAGGTTTTTTCAAGGTGTATACCCCTGCGATCGTTTGCCTCGGAAAATAAGATAACCTGCATGCGTCATCGCCAACACCGATCCGGCCAGTGAAAGAGGGAGCCATTGGGTTGCATTTTATTACCCCAAAAAAGGTCCGGCAGAATATTTTGACTCGTTTGGAAAATATCCTGATAGCAAGCACTTTAAACAATTTCTTCGACATAATGAAAAAGCATTTGTGAATAATAAGTTGCAGTTACAAGGTGACTTCTCGACAACATGTGGGCAGTATTGGAGCGTCTTCCTTTATTTTCGTTGTAGTAGTAGGAGTTTCAAAAGATTTCTCAAAAGGTTTTCCCCTACAGATTATAATTTCAATGATGATGAAATAATTGAATTTTTCCGAAAAAATTATTTGAACAACACTTTTCAAAATGGTGGGGATTGCCAGATCTGTCGACGGGGAGTTGACGGTATAAAAGCTGTGTGATCAAGAGCTGAAAATTCGTTTTTTGTTTCAACACTAACCGCTTGGCTTCAAATTTCAAACCTGGATCAGCAGCAAGCAAGCGTTCTCGTGGCACTGAGATCAGCAGTTCACTCGGTCGAAAGAAGCCAAAAGTCAGGGAAATACCCGGAATAACCGACTTAGCTATTAAAGCTGAAGACAACACAGCCGATTTTTTTCTCTAAAAACGAGAACATAACCCGCAGTACTAAGAAGCCTTGCAATGAAATACTTCTGAGCTATAACTACTACCTGGACTCCAGCCATAAACGAAAATTCGCTCTTGAATTTGATGAATCGACGTTGGAGGCGAAAATCATCTTCAGTAGGAATTGCCGTTGTTCCGCCTCAACAACATACGCAGGCTGGGGTTTCGCTGTACAAGTATCTGAAAAAATTTGCGCAGTGAAGTGGGGTACCCCGACAACCAACTAGGATTGCTGCAAACACACCAGATGGTGGAAGATCTACTTAAATTGTTTGAAATGATCGACTTCTTCAACCTGATAATGTTTCACAACAACACCACCTCAGACAGCGCTAAAGAGTTCTACAGCAATTACGTGAACCGTTGCAAGGAGAAGAAAGTAACAACACTGTCAACTGACGACTCCTTCATCCTTGTACGAGCTTCACTTGTATACATTAATTATTCTCGGCTTTTCTATGAAATAACATTATTCTGTCATATAAAATATTGATTGCTTGGTTATAATAAAACGCATTTTTAAATAGAAAACCTTATTTTTTATTTCAAACATATGTATATTAGATAATACAAACAGATGTTTACACAGTTTTGTGATGCACATCTTGTCTCAGGAGCAACACCACGAACACTGCAAGTTGGCTTGAAATTTTTAAGCTCTCTTAGTTTTGGTATTTCCAGCTGAACGATTTTGGCAAACCGTAAGAATTTCCTGATCAATTTCTCCTTCACGGCACCTCGCAGATAAATTTCACAGCCTGTATTATATTCCTGCAATACTTCTGGTATAGTGTTGTAACTGTTGAGACTGGTCAACGCATTTAATGCGCTCCATAACCTGTTAGTCATAAGCCAACCACTGTGACGTGAGCACGGTTGAATGCAATTAGCATAAAATAAAGTTTATTTTCGTTCCACAAAATAAAGACCTCTTTCCTCTCGAAACCACTCATATGCCTTAACAGTAACTCGTGCCGCCGTCACTCCAGCTAAGTCCATTTATGTTGCTAACTTTATACAGGTTTTGTTTTCTCGCAGCAACCGTCAATTTCTGGTATGGGTACGGAGGTGCAAAGTGGTGGACGATAGGCTGAACAGAATCAAAGGCGAGTATAGCCAGTTCTTTTATAAAATATTGCTTATTGTTTCCGCTTACAAACTGGATATCGAAAATAAACTCCTGCATGTTTCCGTAGGGAGAAGAAAACATAAAATAACAAGCCGCGAGGTGCGACCCTTGAGGTCCACACGGTCAACTTCCCAGTAATATCTACATCAACATTAAAACAATGAGAGGTAATAGTAACAGGAATGAGTTAATATGAATCATATCGTCTACGGGAGGGTCCATTGATTATGTAAGGTTTTTGGTCGATGAGGACGGATTGAATATTCACGCGGATCAATCGGTGGGGGCCTTTTTGGTGTTGAAAAATTTTGTTGGTTTTCAAAATTTAACCATTTTTTTTTAATTAAAAGACTATAAAAACTATTAAAAACCTGCTCAAATTATGCAAATATTTTAAAACTTTGATTGCATTTACAACAATTTTTTTAGAATAAAAGATATAAAGTAATATCATTTGTATGAACGCTCCTTACATGGTAACTTTGAATGTTTTTTTTTTATTTTTAATTTAGTTTTTCTTCATTATCATGGAAAAAAGTTTTGCCGGTTTCTCTTCAAAAACTGATAAGAATGTATAAATTTTATAAACTGGTATCACTGTGCTGTGCAAATCAAGTTAAAAAAATATTTTTTATGAAAAAACCATAATTTTTCGCATTTTCTTCTGTTAAATTAAAAAAACGGCTGAAACGAATTTTTATAATGTTGAAAACTTCACAAAGAGGTTAATACACGTCAACTGACACCATAATGATGCAAATATTATATCTGGTTCGTGAGATATAGTGAATGATAAAAATGACCTTGAAAATCATGATGACTTTTAATGATTTTTTATTTTTAATTTATTTTTTTACGTAATCATGAGAAAAAGTTTTGTTTTTGCAAGCATTATTTGCAGTACATAAATTTTATAAACATTGATTACTAAGACTTGACAATAAGGTTAAAAATTTATTGTTTTCGAAAAAAACCTAATTTTTTGCACTTTTTTTTTAAAAATTTGAAAACCGCTCCAAGATTTTTTTTAAAAATTTGATAGAATCACACAAACGTCAATACGCGTCGATTGACACCTTGCTTTAAAAAATCGTATGTTTGGTTCGCGAGATATAGCGCATGACAGAAATGACCTTCAAACGGGCAAAACAGCAAACCCCCCCGACCGAAGTATCCCAAAAACTAATCAGCTCTTAAGATTGCAAAACCGCTTCGATTGACACCTCAACCAAGTCGATCGGACTTTGTTTACGTGAGTTATGCTCGTAAAAAAAACTGTCCGTACGTACGTACGTACACACACACACACACATACATCTCCCTTTCTAAAAACACTTTATATATACTCTATAGACCTCAAAACGTAAAGAAAAGTTGAAAATTTCAATTTCGATTTTCAAGGCGATTACAAGAACTTCCCATATACTGGGAAGTTAAAAATTTCTATTCAAATTTAATCTTTTTATATTTTTCGATCTATATAGTATAGTGTTATATACATATACTTTTGCTTAACTTAGTACAATAAGTAGATAGAGTATATAGTGGTATATACATGTATTTTTGCTTAACCTAGCTTAATTTGTTTAAAACCATAAGGGTAAAATAAAAAATCTTTTACAATCCTTTTATCATACGTAAAATGCAATTTTTTTTGCCAAGAAAACGTATCAGGAAGACATCTAGAGACGAAAGTGATTAAGGACGCTTTAAAGATGCTTACAATCAAGTGAAAAAAGAAAATTTTTGAGGCAAGCAGCAGAAGTGTTCAATCTTAATTATGTTACTCTGATGAGATACATTCATAAGAGAGATATTGCAGCTGCAAAAGGAGACAGTGCGCCAGAAGATGTTAACATGGGGTATGTAGCTCATAATAGAGTCTTTACAAAAGATCAAGAGCACACTATAGCTAAATACCTCATGCGATGTCCAGACATTTATTTCGGCCCATCTTCCAAAGTGGTAAGAAAATTGGCATTTGAACTTGCCACCAAATATAACGCAAAGATACCTTCCACTTGGATAAACAATCAAATGGCTGGAAATGAATGGTTTCGTTTCGTTTCGTTTATGAAAAGAAACCCGGAATTTTCAGTCCGGGTAGCTGAAGCCACAAGTCTATCGAGGGCTACCAGCTTTAACCGAACCAATGTCGATACTTTTTTTACAAACTTGCAAACTGTTATGGACCGTGATCATTTTGGTCCACAAGATATATATCATATGGACGAAACAGGAGTGACCACGATGCAAAAACCTGATAGAGTAGTGGCAAAACGTGGAGCAATGCAAGTAGGAGCCATTACATCGGCTGAAGGTGGCACTCTAGTCACACTTGCATTTGCAACAAACGCATTGGGACACGCTATTCCGCCAATGTTCGTATTTCCCCGAATTCGATATCAGGAGCATTTTGTTAGAGACGGCCCAACAGGTTCTATTGGAGCAGGGAATCCGTCAGGCTGGATGTAAGACGAATAATTTCTCATCTTTCTGAAGCATTTTCAAAGATACAGCAACGCCTCTCTGTCCCACAAAGTGGTGCTTGTGCTAGACAATCATTCGTCACACATACATATATATTCATTGGACTTCTTTAAACAAAATGGAAAAGTTTCACACTCATTCCCACCGCATTGTTCTCACAAGCTCCAGCCTTTGGACATATCAGTTTAAGGACCATTTAAACAGGCCATTCATACAGCATGTGACGCCTGGATGCGGAATCATCCAGGCAAAAATATGACCATCTATGATATACCAAGTGTTGTAAAAAGTGCAATGCCGATGGCTCTCACTCCGACAAATATGCAGGCTGGTTTTCAAAAGACGGGAATTTACCCATTCAACCGGGATATATTTCAAAAAATAGATTTTGCACCATCGTTTGTAACCGACAGGCCCAATCCAAATCCGGAAAGCATCATTACTCTTGACAATAAGACACTGACAGGAACTTCGGCCCTATCGGACAAAACTTCAACCAATACCGAGGAAGTAGATGAATCTGAAATTGAAGCTCTTGTACAGAATGTCCAGATCAATACTCTACAGACCGTTGATTCATTGACGACGGTGACACCACCCAGACAAATTAACAGTGAGCAAGATGGTTCATCAGCCCTAGCAACGGACCCTGGTCCTTCGAATGAAGTCACCCGAACAATGTCTCTTCAACTGAACCAATAACAGAGGTCGTAAAACAAAAAAGTCTGCAATTTATACAGATACACCGAAAAAAAGGCGATCAGGAAGGAATACGCAGAGAGACAGAACCGATTGAAAGAAAAAGGAGTGAAAAAGAAAGTTTTAGAGCCAAACACTGAAGAGCAGAATAAAGAAAAAAGAAAAGGGAAAGCCAAATGAGTAGGGAAGGGAAAAGGAAGGGAAGGAAGAGAAGGGCTGAAACATCACCAGAATCTTCAGAGGATGAAGACTTTTACTGTCTCGTTTGTGTTGAGTCTTACTCAACTAGTAGATCTGGGGGAAAATGGGTGCAATGCCAAGGAACCTGTAAGTTATGGTCTCACTTAGACTGCACTAATGGTGGACGAAATTAAGTCTGCAACAATTGCGACGACTAATTAAGTATATAACCATTTTGTTGATTTGTTGTTAAGTATCTTTTATTTAGAATTTGTTACGGAACTGTTTTTTTTAATGCTGAGTTTATTAATATTGATTTTATTACTATAATAAAGACTAATGACTAGTGAGAAATTCTGGAAGCCTATTTAAAATGAAACTAAAGACTGATTATTAGTGAGACATTCTTCAAGACTGCATAAAATAAAAAAATATTAAACGAGTGGTGCTAAGGTCTTTAAAAACCGCTATATTATAAATGATAATAACAGCGTACGGTATTAACTTTGTTGAATTAGATTGTTTTTTGTAATAAAACTCATTGAAATTACTTTTTTTGTTTATTTTGTTTATGTTACAACCGTCCCCCATCACTGTGACAACCGCCCATGACATGGGGACGATTGTAACGGTGGCAAACAAACTGAACAATGTCTTGTTGACAAAAAAATACTGCATATATGGTATTTATTTAAGGGGAAATGTTAACTCAATAGAGTATTCTTCAAGTTGCAACGTTGTATTTAGTTCTAAGACCTGTGATAGCAATGATATGAGCGATAAAAGCAAAATCGTTACAACCATGTCCAGTCTCCCTACTTACAAATTCGGAAATGAACGCATTAGGCCCATAGCCTTAAATTTCGTTGGTTAAGTCTCCCAAAAAGTCTGAGATTGGAAAAGTCATCGGGCTTGCCTTTTTGTCAACAAAGATCAAACTATCGGTATCGCAATATAGTTATTAGATCCCGACTGTTTCCAGTGCCTTGAAAAGTTTCATTCTGCAAACGCTGTTGTGTATGCGGCCATGGGTGTATTTACGTGTGGTAGCATGTTCCAATTTCCGCTAATATTCTTCCACGTAACCCACATTGTCTTCTCGTTAGCGGCGTATAAAGAGCATATCTCAATACCAGGCGAGTTAATAAACTCGCAAATTTCCTTATATTCGTAAAGCACCTTTGTATATGTTCGATCCTCCCGTTGACCAAATTTACCCCAAATAGAATTTAAGCAAATCTGTGCAGTGCTACGTCTACCAGATTTTTTTTCAATATTGTTTTTATCTAAAATAATATCTTCTTTCATCTGATAAGTTTCCAGAAATACATCCTTGTCAGCCTCTGACGCTAATTTACTACTCCAGCCTCTAGCCTCTTGTTTAATTTTCAGGAAAGTATTGACATATTCAGTGAACAATCCCCCTTTTTTGAAATCGGATCGTACTTAGTGTAATCATATTTCCAAACTTCAAAAACCTCTTTGACTTTGTACCCTTTCTTAACAGCTAGTGCCACTTCCGAAGTAATCCACGTACCGGTAAAGTCTTTGTCTTCTTCGTTGTGCTCACATCCCGCAATGTTATTAGCATCAGCACACTTTTTACAAAGTGCGAAAAGCGGCTTCTTATTACTTTTGAAAGGTAACATTGGAATGTACAAACCTGACGGTGGAATACCTGAACATTTGATGAATCCATGCATGGAAAGTATATCTGACAGAGAGGGTATGTTACCATTGCGAAAAATTTCAGGATGCCTGACCGGGTAGGGAGAATATTTGTTAATATAGGGATATGGACTTGTGAAATCTAAATAGCGTATAATTTCTTCCTTCTTAGCCTTATGAGGCGGATTAAGCGGGAGGGAAATGTCTGAATTTTTTTCATCCAGCATTTTATCTAATGTCTTATGTTCCCTTAGCAATTTCCTGAACTTACACTCCCAAGTATATTCGAACTTATAACCAAACTGTTTAGTTGCCTCAATTTGTCTACGTGTGCCTTCATTTCTTTGCCGTAAAGTTTCCATATTCGGATTTACTTTTTCAAGGAAATGTTCTCCTTGAAAACACTCGTCACAACCGTGGTAAAAACAAGCGAAAAATTCGTACACTGTGTTGGTTTTAACATTAAACCCATCCACTCGAAACCCCCCTTTTTCCAACCTTATTTCATCAGTATTTACTGCAGAGGTGATTTCTCCATTCGCCTTCATATTCTTTCATACAAGCGATTTACACGCAATTCTAGATTGATTTTCAGAATTATTATAACCGTTCTTAGGTATTATACCTAGAGTGTCTTTTTTAAGGAAGTTCTTCCTGAAAACAAGCATACAGGCCGATGCAATAGTCAGACTTTCTATAAACGAATTAACCCCACTTATATTTAAAAATTCTTGCATGAATTGGAGACAACCGAGTCAACCGGGCATTATCATACCATTTTGAAAATTCTTCTCTTTCATCCGTCTTCATTGTAACACAGCCAAACATTTCAACTTCGGGAATTTTACCAACATAATCAATATTTTCCATAATGTTGGAAAAATAAGGGTAATACGCCTTAGCAAAGTCTGTAATGCCAAACACTTGAGGAAATTTAGAGAGGGGAAACGGCAGAAAATTAACCGAGTCAAGAAAAGACACCTTGCCACATTGTAACTTCAAAAAGTTTGTACCATTCATAATAGAGGCAATATTCAATTTACGGTTTAACAATTCTTCTATTTAAAAGTAGCCATCATAACCTTGCAGGTTGTGGGCAATGCAAAACACATTACTAACAAAAGGACGATTTTGAATACTGTAGTCTATAAATCTAGAAACTATTGCAGGCTTCTGATCGTCATATTCAAAAATATGCTGTCAGACCCCGCAAATATTGCAATCCCGTTTCATGTCTGAATCTTGGTAGCAGTGTTTGCATATTCTGAATGTTTCGCACACACTTTTATCATCGATTTGTTTTGTAAATGATTGAGAAAACACGTGTCTCCTTTAAAGTTAAGATTGCAATCATCGCATTTTTTGATTTTATCAACAAATTGACATGGCGGAAATGAATTACAGTATGAACACTTCATCGAACACTTATGTCTTTTGCAAACTTCAATTTTATCGCAAAAAGAACAGACATAATCTTTATCAAAAAAACCCAGTTACTGAAGTAACCACGTAAACATGTTTCAAAAGTTTCGAGTAATAGAGAAAATTTGTTTTCACGAAAGGCTTACCAGTTTCAAGTTTTAAAAATATCGAGTTTGAATTTTCGAGATTATCAAAGACTATTATCTGGTAATTTTTCAAAAATTTCTGAAACTCATAAAGGTCTTGTAAAATACATTCATCATCCCCGACAACCACTTTTGCGTCTTTACACAGTTTTTTTGCAATTTTATCTAATGAGTCAAAAACCTCTTTCTGTAAGTAGGTGTTAAAATTCGGGGCGCACATTTCAATCGCATAACATATACTTCGTGGGAGACAATTCACACCATATTTTTTCCCCACATCAAGTACAGATCTCTTTCGGCTTTAAAACTCACTCTCCTCCATAGAACCAAGTTTTGTTCTCCTCCCGGCAAGGGGAAAGTTGATAGTATCGGCCTTTAATTCCATAATATTATCGGAAAGAAAAGTGGTATTAGACTGATTGACATTTGAAATCAATCCAACTATGTATTCATAACCTAGCTCGCCAACTGGTCTGAAACAACTCCAAATTGGCTTTACTTCTGGAGAGTTGGGAAGTGTAATGCTCAACTTGCTCTTTTTTGGGAAATTCGTAAGAATATCTTTCACTACATCACCAAACACTTTCTCTAAACCGCTAAAAGAATCTTCTGGGACTCCAGAAAGATCTTTAAGACGAAAGGTTATATTGACTCCGTCAATATTAAATTTTTTATAAAATTTTGTCTCAATGGATATCATAACTGGTATCCAAACCATGACCGGGCTGGCTGTTGTAAATTTTATAGCTTCGCTTTTCATTTGGAATTGTTCAAGCTGAATATAAAAATTCCTCTCCTATTTTTAAAGCGCTATCTAAGTACTTTATTATTATAGCGTACATTTTCTATCCTTACCAAGAATTTATTTTTTAAAACTATTTATCAAGGAACTGCAAGGCTTAAAACTTACGCTCCGCCAAATATCACTAGCCGGGAGCACCTTTACCTTTTTTTGTGTTTCGGACCTCACTTTAGAGGCCAGTCTCTTAAATCTAAAGAAGTGGGAAAATTTTCTTCCTGTAGGTGTTGTTGAGGGGGTCTCGTTGTTCGATGGTTTAACGCTTTCTTTGATGGCTGCCGAGCATGTAAGATCTTTCCCTTGTAGCTGCTGTCGGGCAGACTACGTTGCGCGATCGAGGAGGCCCTGTTGACCAACGATGGTAGTCCTTTATGGGGGTTGCCTAAAAGGTCGATTTGACCAACGATGTGGAGTCTTCATTTACATCCGTTTCGAACTCTAGAAGAGAGTTGGTGACTTCAAGTAACTGCAGCAGAAGTTGCGCTTTGTACTTTAGAAGGTTGCTTTCTGTAAAGAAAATATATTTAAAAATATATAATAGGATACTAGGAAAATATATGAAGTGATACTTACCCATTTGGTTTCGTATAAATACTCGACTTCATTTCCACGAGGATCTGTTCAATTCAAGTATTTATCGAAAATGTTAACTTCAGTATTGCCTGCCTTCTTTTTATATATGATTTTTGCGGAACCCTTTCCTAAAGCACGAATAAGGAAAATACTTATGATGATGATGATCTCTTTGATGACTATGATTACCGTTCTTGTTTACTTACGACGTTGTGATTATCGTCATCAATTATTTTCATAAAATATGCGCCAGTAATGTAACATCTAAAACAATTTTCCTTCTTTACAATGTTGCTGTATGACTGTTAAGGGGTTTATTACTTATCTAAAATTTGTATCAATACTGTACTATGCAGGATAGTTTACAGTACAACACCAAGAAGTTTCACAGCAACAGCATCGGAAAACACTATGGTAAGTGAGTTTTCTGTTTTTACTTTAAGAATTTGTGAAAAATTAATTTTACGAAGGACACAAATATCAATATTTTACATATCCAATTGTTAATAGAATGAAGTGTTCTCACGATTGTCTGTCTTTTATTTCAAAATCATTCACTTAACCTTCACCGAGTAAAGAAGAAAAATTGTAAAATCTCAACTTCCATTAGCTTACACATTCTTCTTCTTTGAATAGATGCATGGAAATATGTCTGTTGATTGAGCGGGCACTGTGCCGGCGAAAAACACAATTATGCAAAGCTGATGTGATAACATAATTGACCAAACAAGCCTGAAGGCCGTTGTTTGCCGGCATCCACAATACCGGCGAACAACTATCTTCACGCAAAACAAGCAAACTAGCGCTTCTCGAATGCAATGCAAAACGCAAAAAAAAGTGAAAGTAGGATAATGCAGCCGGCTGATTCTCAATTTGCGCGATCTACGTTCTCAAAAGAAGCCGCCAAAAGACACGTGATCGACGTAAACACGTGCATGATCCATACACTCAACTCACTCGCACTCATCGCGACGGTGCCGACTTTAACACCGGAGTGGTAACAGGCTCCGCCCGAAAATTCTGACGTTGAAGCAATTAGCGCTCACGAAATCTGACGTCAATGTAATTAGCGCTCACGAAATCTGACGTCAAACCAGGCCTTCCCTCTCGAAACATATAATCTGATCTCTTCCCACTCTGCCAAGCCGCTGTTTTTGACGGCACCAGGAACCAGTTTTCCATACAAAACAGCATCGGCACTAGAATATACCTGTTGTTTACTCGTGTAATGCTATTTTAAAGGCAAGGTCCCTACCTTAATACTACAAAACAATTCGGAGAAGACATAAATCGATTTATGTAAGTATAGCAAAAATCATTTCAAAATCCACTTAGAACCTATTGAAAAAATATTTCAAACTATTTTAGAGTCCTATCGAAACTTGTTGAGTTGCTGCTACTGTTATCCCCATAAACAATGAAAAAAACAAAGTTCAACAAACAGTTACTTAGTGATATTGTAAAAACAACCAATTCGATACGGAAAAAGTACCAAGAAGTGCTAAGTTCTTGCACGATGATGATACAAAAAATGAAAGTAAAGCACAGCCTCCATCTGCTCGAATTAAACGTAACTATAGCTGTACTGTCAGACTTTTTGTCAGACTCTTCTAGTTATTCCCCGATCAACTGTTGTTGATGAACCAAACACATGCCTAAAATCATCGAATTTGTGTCGGTACGTAAAGACACTCCAATTAACAACTAACATGCGAGTATTTTTGCAACAAGATGAAACTGCCCATGTGTTTTTGCGAAGCAGTTGTTAGACATTGGAAATAATAAAGTCGCAGTGGACACCTCGACCGGATTCATTACATTACCCACAGATTTCTGTCACATCACAGACTCAAAAGAGAAGCTTATTCAGCGTGTTTTCCCATGTATAGCGCAACAGTTCAATAACCATAATTGGCTGGGTGAACGAACAATATTGGCGGCGAAAAATAAAGATGTCGAGGATCTCAATGCGACCATTCAGAATTTTCTTCCGGGACAATTGGTTTCCTTCAAATCAGTCGACACCGTTATGAACCAGGATGACGTAGTCAACTATCCCACGGAGTTTTTAAATTCACTGAAATTGCCTGCATTACCACCTTACAATTTGCAGTTAAAAGTAGTATCAGTTGTCATCATTCTGCGTAATATTAATCAACCTCGACTGTGCAATGGAACAGGCTGTGAAAAAGGTGATGAATAACGTCATTGAGGCAACAATCATAAAGGGAAAATACAAAGGAGAGGATGTCTTGATCCCGTATACCGATGATTCCAACGGATTTACCATTCGATTTTACACGTTTACAGTTTCCAGTAGGTCTGGCCTTTACGATGACCATAAATAAATCGCAAGGCCAGTCGTTGGAAGTTTGGGGAATCAAGTTGGAGTTTCCCTGTTTCGCGCAACAATCATACGTCGCGTGTTCGCGCGTAGGAAAACCGTCATCTTAGTTTATTTACGCACCACAAAACCAAACAAAAATTATTGTTTATCAGAAAGCTTTAAATTGATTAACAGGCTGTATCATAACGATGTGTGTATGTTAATATCAAATTGAAACCTTATAAATAGCCAGTGTTTAAGAAAAACTCTGCTTTGTAAGTAAGCAACAGCATGTGTAATTAATTGAAAATAATAATAAAACTTCATTCATGCCGAGCCTTTTTTTACTAATTACGGATTACTTTTGTTTGTTTTAAGTTTATTTTATACAAAAGTTTACGTCTTCTACTTATAAATTGAATCAGCACGAAGTCTGTCGGGCCAGCCAGTATAATAGTATATTTTCGAAAAGAATGCTGTTCATACTAAGATGCACTATCACACCCATTGTGTGATCTTTTGTAAAGATTGAGAGACTTTAAAAGCAGCTGTAATGAAAAAATTCAAATTTTTCATTTCACTAAAATAGTCAATGACATTTTCCCAAATTGGGTCCAATCGAGACTCAACGGCGTTTCAGAAATTCTGAAGAATTTAACCAATATGTTATATCAAATTCCATATTTATGACGGCCATAATTTCGTCAAAACCGAACCCAAGCTCGGTTGTACAAGGACGCCGGTGGCTTCGAAATTTTACAAATCAAGTTGAGAATTCCCATTTGTGGTTGCTGAAATTAAGTGTTTACAATGAAAGTGCGAGTTTTTCAAAGTTTAATAATAACCATAAAAAGATTCTCACATAGTGGGTGTAATTCGTTTTGGCTCGAAACGAGTTGTAGGCTTCACTATGATGTTGATGGGGTTCTGCAGTAGGCTACACAACCTACAATAAGAAACTTTTCATACTATGGCAGAACAGTTCACTTTCTCGAACTCAGGATAGCAAAATTTTTGAATGGCTATTGAAAATTGACATTCATTTATCTCGAGACTTAGTTTATGGAGTTAACGGGTTTTGATAGTGACAAGTAAAGTAACGATGAATACGAAATCAATTTCAAATACCCTCATCACAGTTAAAGGGAAAACATAGCCTCAATACTTATACCTCCTAACCTCTAATATATAAATGTGTAATGAAACTTATTTCATTTTTATGTTAATGTTGGTCAATTTTGATAAATTGTCGTATAGTAGGGAATCGGTATCTATTACAATCTACAATATCGGAGTCTGGAGCATATCCAACGTTAGCTCCTTTAAAACGGCAGCGACATGTGCGAAGGTAAAATGATATCATTAATGTTTGTTATTGTCAGTATCCAACTGTTGGCTAGATCTACAATTATCCTTCCGACTACCTGCCCACTGTACTAATTTTTCAGCTATGGTCATGGCAATATATAACGCAGTAAATTGCCTGAAAACAAAAAAAGATTTCGCCGTGAAATTTTCTCCAATTCTTCAATGTTTTCACTTCATCCCAAATGGTCAAGGAGTCTCGTACAGAACCGAATGAGATATTCCTTCATTCTGAAGTGACCTAGAACCTGGGTATAGTGACATTACTGGAAACTACGAAGGAGATGCCCTACCGAGGACTGATACTGCGCTTCAGAAGTATACACTAACCCCCAGGTCAGCTATCCTGTAGCTTATTTGAAGCTAAGTCCCAAACGCATACCTTGTTTTCTCAATACGATCTCAAATTTTATTCCGAGGCCATATATTTGGTTGGTCAATTTCGAAATATATGTTTCAAAAATTTCCCGATAGGAAGGCATTAACCTGTCGCATTCTTCACGAACATTTTCTACCTTACGGACAACCCGCCAAAGGCCTTACCAATTTGAGCGCCCCTTAGTCCGAGGAGAAAATAGGGTAGGATAACCCGCATGATGGCATATGACAAGCTGTAAATCGTAAACTATCAATCCTACAGTAAAACAACCCAAGTAAATTTGATAGAGAATTTAACGCTCACCTACTCCACGATAAACTTTTTGGATATATCTTCAACGCACATTTTTCTACTTATTTCTTGTGTAAAGCTTGCGTGTAAAATTTTCGTGAAAAAATATTTAATTTCACTGGATTGAACAGCACATTCAGAATCATCTGGTAGGTACTCGCGACCTTCAGAATGATCTAGCAGTATTTTTTCCGTGTTATATAATGCTTAAATTAAAAGATATTAGCATCTAAAGTTTTTGCCTCAAGTTTGATTTTGAATTTGTTTTACATTTTCAAATAAATATGTGGTCTGCAGCACCCAAAATCGATCCAAGATCAGCCTTGGATATTTAAATTTTTCGAACTGATGAAATCTTATTCAACATTTCAACGCCGTTTTGATTTCAAGGTGGCAATGATACTTTTTCACATGGAGTTATGCACGATATGAACTATTTAAGACGTTTACAAACAAATAACCATAACAGGTGGAGTCGCAAACAAAACTACAGAAACACCCCAAAATAAAGCAGTAGTGGTCGAAGATCTAACCAAAATAACGAGTATCAAAATATTCACCACACTAACAATCAACACCAAAACAAACTAACGGGATCGGTTTGTTAAATAGCCAAATTTTTAACAATTTACCTCAGAATGTATAACGTTATGGTGAAATTCGTGGATATGTAACCGTCGCAATAATGAAAAATATCAACCCTCACCAGAGCTCACGCACACTTACAACCATGAGACTCAGGGAAATTTTCATTTAAGTGAGCTCAGAAGAAAGCTACCACATATAAAGTAGCGGTTTACTACGGAAGTAGGGGTAGTATTTTTTCCTTGTCAATATAGACTTTAATTCCCTTCATTATTTTGAAATTTCTTGTAAAAACGTAAGCTGCTTTTACTTAAATCGATTGAAGCAACTCTGTCAGAGTAGAGAAGCGTTTTCTTCGTGCCGTAATAATCAGTGCAACAAATTTCTGGTTGCACTGCAACCAGAAATTTGTTGCACTGCACATGTGGATGCCACCTTCCAACTAATTAATAGTTTTCAAATTTGCGCCTTCACTTCGTTTTTTATGCATCCCACATAATAGAGAAGCATATTATTCTACGTGCTGCCGCCGTATGGTTGTAAGGTGGTCAGAAGCTACCAAGCAGTTAAATCCAGCTGTTTTCTGTATGCTTTTTAGGCTTACTGCTGTTGGGGGGACAAAAAAGTGCTTTCGGTTTACACCAATGGATAGCGTTATGTTTGTGTTGGTAGTCTTCTGTCAATGTTACACGGTTTTTTTTCCTTCGGGAGTTGGTAGTTGACACTGTTAGGTTACTCTAAAATAAATTATATGTGATTGTCTACAACTGTTTGTTGACGGTCAATGTTAACATGGTGTGCAAAAATGATCATTTGCGACAAATTTTGCTGTTTTATTTTCGTAAAGGCAAGAAAGCGACTGAGGCTCACAAAAATATATGTGAAGTTTACGGCATAGCATAAATAATACATACAACTGACATTTCAGCCAATTTCTCACATATCTGTTATAGAACCAAAGTGGCCAGGCTGTGCCTAAGTATAGGTAAATTCATATCCGTGAACCCTAGCATGAATAACAGAGTAAGCAAATTGCATGTGAATGGTTCGTGCACGAATGACAGAGATGCACATAGAAAGTAGGTTCGTTAATTCGTTAAATTGCGACTGTCAGCGAGAAATGTCAGTGTGTAATTGACAATTCGCGGACAAAATATCGCGTGAAATAAGATTTTAGATGTTTTTAATGAAAATTGAAACAAATCGTAGTGACAAGTGCGGAAAAACAACGCCCTTAAAATTTCTGATCGTCGGTGGCCCGCAAAGCAACGCGAAGTAACTGGCGAAGTGTTTTATGGCCATAATTTAAATCAATGAGAGAAGTGGCTGATACTTTCCAAAAAGGAAATAAAGCTTCCTTCTTCGGTGTCCTATTCATTTAGGAATATAGAGCAACGAAGAAGGGATTGAATTTCCTTATAGCTGCAGCACAGAATGGGTGAGAACTTCCTGCTAGTGAACGTGTGGAGGAATCAATAGCCGGGTGAAATTCTAATGAAAGACTTCCTGGTAGCGTGAAGTATTCACGTTAGTTTGCTGATTTTAGCTCTTAGTGACGGGCGACGTGCGCCAGAAGTCGAAAATTTTCAATTCAGTGTTATCGAAGAAACGTAATGTAATTCTCTCTTTAGTGGCCGGCTTGTGTCTGGATGTCGGAAAAGAAAAAGCTAGTACATTTACTAAAAAGATCATCTGCTACTTTCAGACACCTTTGTGGCATGTGCCAGGCGCAGTTGATCCAGCAGAAGAAGTAAAAACTATTTTACAAAAAGGCGCTTACACTCAGTTTGGTAGTTAAGTTGCATTTCTTAATTCTTATGTATGTTTAAAATTTTAGTTCTAACAATTTCCCAATTTTTCGGAAAATGGAAGTAAGGTACCGGTTATAAGGATCGCAAAAGTATCCACGCCGGAACGTATTCGCATTTCGCCTAAGCGTATCTCACCTTATTTACTTAGCGCACAGCATCGCCAAGTGAAGGCGAAATAAGGAGATTGAGAACAAGATGTGTGATAGCCACATTATTCTCCTTTTGGTGCCATCCCCGCTCGTCCGCCTTCAGCAGAATATGTCCAGTAAATTCCACCATATTTCGCATGGATTCTCTCTGCCAAAATCTTTCTTTGCAGGAAAATTTTAAAACGCGCGGTTGCGTGTTTCCTGTTGTTTCCGTTTGGCTGCTGGCGTCGTACAGTCGTGCTGGGCATCCCGTTGGTAATCATTTGATATTATGAACTAGTTGGTTTTTTACATTTCGCGAAACGTATGCTTCCTTCCGAAAGCCAACGTGAACCGAGTTTGAATCGTAGCTTAGTAATCTGTAATCTGTAATCTGTAACAGGAAAGTATTTCAGTATGGAATTTGCGTACGTGAAAATTGAATACTGTACCCAAGAAACATTTAGCTAGCTCAAACGATGCCTCATGTAAAGATTATGTAGATTATTTTCTTACTAAATATACTAATTGTCTTCCTTGGCAGGTTGCAGGCGATCCTCCTTCGATTGTTCATTGTTCGTACATTTGGGAGAGGGAATGTGGTTGACGTGTATGCTCGATGTTATGAAAAATCTGTAAGTGTTCCATGTAACCTTAAAATGTATTCGATAATTGTTGATAATAGCCTAAAATAGTGCGCCTATTAGGAGTATCTAGTAGGTTATTATAATATTTCAAAATATGTTTGATACGTATCGCTAAAAATGCACTACTGACTATGCATACGAGTATATATCACTTCACTTAAAATATTGATCATAGAAGCACCTACACCAACTTGGTTGCTTAGCCGATCGAAATTATTTTTAAATGCAATATCTAGCTGCCGAACGTAATCTACAAAATAAGTTAGCGCTTTTGTGAGTGAACAGTTCTCAATACCCGTAAATTAATATAAGTGTCAGGTGTTGATTCCTCTGGATCGTAATTTCGCTGGCAACTGTGACTTTACCGAGACCGACGAAATAAATAGCCACAAAAGTACGGGAACGCGTTGGCACCGTGGGTGGTAACATCGATTTCCAGCGGCTCCTGTACAAGAACAGGAAGCGTGATGCTGTTAGCAGGTGTTCGTTTTTCGTTTACGATAGTAAATGGAATCGCCGGTAATGTTTCTTCGGAAATAGTTTCCCGATTTCCATGTATTTTATGGCGATTTTTTTTAACCTCGCGCCAAATTGGTATGCCGTGGGTGATAAGTTATTTCCACCACTTTTCCGAAGAATACCGAAAGCATGCTCCAAACTGTCTTGGTTGAGATGCCTCGTAAACAGAAAATTCACACAACGGTCTGTGTTCAGCAATGTGAAAAGCCGCTTTAAACTATTAATGTAAACGAGCCAGCCCTTTATGCACTTAATCCTATTCGTCACATTCGTACCGCTCGCATTGTAGGCTTCCATAATTTCTAATAAATGTCTCATGAAATCTAAATGGTTCAATTGAGCTTCATTTCCATTATACGGCCTGCGGCTCTGCTAGTTCCTTTGGTAAATAATGCCTGGCTTTCTAGATAAACACTAGCTTTGTGTTTCTTCCCATGAGCAGGCGTTCTTTTGCTTGCCGATCCACCGTGAGCTCTGTATCAAGCCTCCTAATTTTCTGCTGTAGATCCCAACTCTCTTTTTCCGTTGGAGTCAAAACTTGTAGAGTTTGCGTTCCTACGCTTCTTGTGAGTACATCGTCACCCACATTTCTGATATCATCGTAGATGTTACTCGATTCCTTTGATACAAAAAAATCCTCGCTGTTTATTTCCAAGCAATGAAGAGTAAGTGCAATCAAAAATGTTTCTGGAGAAAGAAATGCCACCACCTTTACATTGTTACTATCTATACCATATTTTTCCTGTATAATTGATGTTGACGTGCCAGGAACGGGAGGTGAAGTCACATTGCCTTCGAGAAATGGATTCGTAGTTTTCTTCAGTCGTTTTCCACTGAGGGCTAACGTATTCGGATGGAAGTGAACGGCGCACACGTAGTGCCGCTTAGTGGACCGAAAGAGATCCTCGCGGTTCAAAATGTGCAGCCAAAAATTGCTTTCAGAGTGTTGCGTTCACCTGTAGGCGCAAGAATATTGATGTATGGAATAATTTAATCCATTTTGCATGTGTGCTTGCATATGTACTTGCATGTGATCACTGTTGAAAGCAAAAAATTGCACTGTTGAAATTACAAAATACATAGTAATAGCACAGGCGCACGCTCTTCAACAAACGAGAATTGGATATAGTGTGATATAGAAGAACATATATCCGTTGATATTTTTCATGTGGAAACAACATCTTCGTAGAGAGAAACTTAGTTGAGATATGTATTAATGTATTTATCAATTTCAGTCGTCCAGTCAACCACATGAATTGAATATATTTCTACCGTGACATGACGTAGGTCATACAGTCAAGATGTTATATATCTTTCTGGTTTTTTGCTGTTGTAAGTATATGTACAGCCGTTCAACTGCATGAATCGTCACAAAATATTCATGATTTTGTGAACTAATAATTTGCAAGCAATATTTGTAATTATCGATTGCCTTCATCAGAATGATGAAGATGTTCGCAGCAAGATCTACATTTATAATGACACGCAGCAGGGCACCAGTGTCAACTACTGTTTTCTTGCAGAAAAATTGTTCAGCTACATACATGTGGAAAGGGCAGTCTCTCACGAACCACTGTCCGACGCGCAAGTGAACGAGATGAGTTTTCACGTTAAATAGCCACGTTTCATTGTATCAATTGGATTCTAAACTTTTAATATATTCATTATTTACATTACATTTGCATCTTTCATTCCCTAAACCCACAAAATTTGGGGGCTCAACCGGGATTCGGGAATCAAGAATCAAATTTGAAAAGTGGCGTGATTTTCACGAGACAAAAGAAGAACTTTCGAGACGGTGTGTGATATCGAAGAGTAACGAAAAAACAGTTTTGGTGTTGGCAGTGTATTAGTAGTAGTGATAGCCGAGTCCGCTACAGTGGACATTGCGAATAGAAGCTGATCGAAAAATACGAGACGCGCGCGTCGTATAAAAACTCAATTATTGTGATCATTGTGCTCGAAGTGAAAATAAAATCGTGATACCGAAAATGAGTGTGTCGGGTAGCGAAAAAGACATTATTGACCTTGTCCGCGTTGATCGTATGACAGTGAATGACATAGAGAGAGAACTCGCAAAACGTGGTACAGAAAAAACCGGTAGCAAAGCCGTTATGAAGCTCCGGCAGATGAAATTAATTGACTCATCAACTAAGTCCGATAATGAGACGGAATCAGATCGAGACTAAGATGAAGACGACGATCGTAAAGACGACGATCGTAGAGACGAAGATCGCGAAGACGACGATTGCAAAGACGACAAACGTGAAGACGACGATCAACGATGTTACGTCGTCGCCCCTTTACTCTTGTACACTGCATCTCGACTGTAGCCGAACATGTGGGCAGTCATAAAGAATCTTTAAATGTGAACAAATACGAGTACAAGACAATAGCAAGGAAATGCATGGTCCGTTTTCTCACATGTGGGAAATTGTAAAAGTAAACATATAATAGATAACAACAAAGAAACGCATGTTACGTTTTCTCACATGTGGGCATTTGCAATAAAGGATAAGAACAAATGAATGCAGGCCACTTGGCCGTTAGCTATATAAGACAATAATTACTTAAGAAAGTTGTTCAGTTGTATTTAGAGAGTAAGTCGGGATACTGCTCGAATTTCATTAAAATTTATTTAAAACAAAGTACGCATGTGTTTCCTTCCACGTGAGGCAACAACAAAATTACGACGAACTGGATTCCGAAGTTTGACATTTCGTGATGTCGAAGACGCCATCGAAACAGTTAGTGGCGACGGCACCATCGCAGTTGAACGATGGGTCGAAGAAGTTGAGGAATTAAGTGAAGTCGCCAAATTGAGCAACGACGAATTGCTCGTGTATGCCAAGAAGCTCTTAAGAGGTGCTGCTACTATTCACAAATATTCAGATTCTGTAGTTTTCTAAGTTTTTTCAATTTTTGTATTTAAATATTAGAGATTGCCTATTTTGTATTTAAATATAAAAGAACATTAATGTGATGTTGTAGTAGATGAGCTAAATTTCAAATTCCTAGAATACTTAGATTCATTTACACTTTGTTAAGTGTGTATGCATCTCTTAGTAATTTACGAATTTGCGGATTAGTTCATCTACTACAACACAACATTAATGTTCTCTAATATTTAAATACAATTTTTTTATTGTTATTCCAAATCACAACTTATGCGTCCTCATCACCCGGCAAATTGAAAAAGTTTTTACTGCTTTTACAACCTTCCAATATACACTTCATTTTTATTATTTTGGCTGTTCCGATTGACTAGCCAATCTAGAATGAAACTATCAAATGCCACTTAGATTCGTTTTTTCTGCTGATCGGGCAGCCCCAAATGCGTCGATCAGTCGCGTACCCGATGCGAGTACTCGCCGTATTCGTTGATTTCACGCACACTAACGTTAAGTCAGCTGATTTTGGCATGTACACGCCTAACTGATATAAAATGGCCGGCTCGTTTTTTCACATATGCACATCCTGGCCTGGAGAAATTTGAATACGAATTTCAACCTACTCTTTCGCGCGCGAGCTTGGAAACGAAAGCCAGAGCGCTTTTTCTGATGGAGGGGTAATTTTGGCATGTTTTGTCTCAATTCTGTTTTGACAGCTCAGAGTGTCAGTGCTATATATTCTTTATGCTATGTTTACGGTGTGGGTTACATAACAGAACGCGGAATTGGTTTAAAAAAATTCATTCTGGAAATTTTTCACTTAACGAAGCCTAAATTTCTAGCCGATCTTCTGAAGTTGATGATGACCACATGTACTGAAATGTGCAAGACATTGCAAAAAGTTTAAATGTGTCACACCCAACAATTGAAAAATTACATTACAAGTATTGGAGTCGTTAAGAAGCTGGATATTTGGGATTCGCACAAATTAAAAGAAATTCACTATACACAAAATAATAATAATAAAATCGATCCCTTTTTATGCAAATTATCACAGGTGACAAATAACGAATCTTCTACAACAATATTAATCGAAAAAAATCGTGGCCCAAGCATGATGCACCGCCACACACCGTATCGAAAGCTGAATTGCATCAAAATGAGATCATGCTGTCACTTTGGTGGGATTACAAAGGTGTTGTTTATTTTGAGATGAGATTTCTAAGCAATCAACTCAGATGCTTACAACAAACAACTTATAAAATGAGGGAAAAATCAAAGAAAAAGGCCAGCATTGGCAAATCGTAAAAGAATTGTGTTCTACCATGACAATGCGAGGCCTCATATATGTATTATCGTAATAAGTTGCGCCGAGTGAACTCCATTTGAACCCATTTAAAATGATGTGTGTTGGCTGTGATAAGAACGACAGTAGTAAGGGACGTACCACAGAACCGGTTTTTGTTTGGGTGGGAACGACATTTTCAATCTTTTCCAATCAGAATAGCGAGTGGCTTGGGGTACCACGTTTGTATGGCTGGGATAGGGTGAATCAGAGTGACTAGGTCTTGGGTGTACCAAGGAACGGGTGCTGAGATTGTGGTTTTGTATCAGGTGTGTGGCGGTGATTGTTTGGGAAGTGGTGAATCAGAGTGGTTTGGTCTTGGGTGTGGTGTGGAATGGGGGTTGTGATTGTGTGTTGGTATCAGGTGTGTGTGGCGGTGATTGGCGGCGTTGGTAGAAGCCTACGGAGGGTCTGGGTTGGGGCTGTGATTTGCAGTGTTGGTAGAAGAGTGTTGTGGTTGGTTGGTTGCGTGAGGTAGTGGTAGGGTGTGGAGGATCAGGTGTGTGGTTGTGATTGGTAGAAGGCTATAGAGTATCGGGTTGTTGCGGTTGTTTGATTGTGTCACGCCGTGGTAGGGTGTATAGGATCAGGTGGTTGGCGGTGATTTTTAGCGTTGGTAGAAGACTATACAGGATCGGTGTGTTGGTTGGCGATGATTTTAAACGTTGATGGAAGGCTATAGAGGATCGGGGTGTTGCGGTTGGGTGCGTCAGGTAGTCATAGGTAGTAGAAATAAGGTCAGATGTTTTGGCTGTAGCTGTGGTTTGTGAGATGTGTCATGTGTTGGGAGATGTTGTGTGCATAACTGGTTGGTTGTTAGGAGGCTTATAGTACGTTAGAAAGGCTGCTAAAGTCTATTTTTGTAAAATGGTGAAACAGGCGCGCAGAAAACCTGACAGAAAAAACATAAATGTACCTCCATGTACAAATTCAAGTTGAATTTCGTTCGTTAGCGATGCCGTGCATGTTAGTTCAAATTTTCTTTCAAGCGAATGTATGAAGCACCTGTTTAAGACAACGAATGATGGGTGCAGGTTAAAGCCTTGCACGTACATTTTCTGTGGCTCTGTATAAAATTTAGCTTAATGTAATACGAACCCATTGATTTCAATACGCCGTATTGCTGTACTTATTTGTGCGTACGCAGGGTGAAAAGAAGTGTGAAATTTTAATGGTAATAGCCATTCATACTGATTCGATCGTATCATCAATGGGGGCATATTCGTGTATCTGCATGGAATGAGAATTTCGATCGGTCGCATATCAATTAACTTCATGCACATGTACGTTGAGATGTATTCAAATAGCCATGATCGGACAGAGGTATGGTGGTACATATAACTATGTATTAATTTTCTTAATACTGCGAGACAGTCTACCAGGAGTTCAGTAATTCAGGTGGTAAAAAAAATCTCAAGTCTTTTTTGAAGGCGAGCGAATGATGGTACAGAGGACGATCACATACATGTTTATTGTAATTAAAGGGATTCCCCCAAGGTTGATCGTGACGTCGCATTGACCGTGGTGCAATTGGGTGCATATTAATTAACTCGCCTACGAATCAACAGACTTGCGAAAAAAGAAATATTATTGGAAATATTTCAATATCACCTGCATCTTAAACTGAAATGGAAGGTATTCGCCGACACTATAGATGACGTCGGGAGGATCCTAAACGGCCGGTTGTGGAGTTGTTGTCGAATGTTACGCGTCTTGAGTTGAATTCAGGTGAAATGGAATGATGGTAAATGGTGTAATACTTAATTTAACTGTGTGTATGCCAATTAGAAGATGCTTTATGGTTGCTTACGCTTGCTTGGTACGCTTGAGGCAAGAATCGCTGGACATGAAAAGACCTGTATATTGAACCAACTGAGGGTGAATGTAATTAGTGTCTGCGGAAAAAATGTGTTTTAAGCAGTGCATATTTAATTACTTTACAAGTGTGGTAAAGGTGAAGGTCAAGGCTGATGGTTGAATGCTTTTGTGTTGCGGATCGCGTATTCGTTCTGTATATTGAAATTATCTGAGGATGAATATAATTAGCTCGTGTGGAAACATCTGCTATTGAGTTTGCAATTACTCACCCGTATTACCCTATGTGTGCGAAGACAGTATAAAAGTGAAGGGTTGCAGTCAATTATCAGGCAGAAGTTTTTGAAGTCTTTTGGAAAAAGTTGGGACACGAAAAATATGGTGAGTAATAATATTACATACATACTGGTAATGTTTCTTTTTAATCCTTTGTTCTTTTTTCCAGAAAACTTTAGAAGTGTTGAATAATGTATGCGAATACATTCCGGATCAACACGTAGCACTTGTTGCTTTGAAACACGGAAAGAAATATAGGGTTAAATGTTTTCGTTTGGTCAACACGCAATATGGATCACGCCTCACCGTACACCTAACCAATGGAACCTTTTGTTTTCTTCCACCAAAATTCTCAGAGAAAATAAAGAAACAGCGTCAAATTGAGGATCTTAACGATATTGTGGAAAACTATCTGATTTTCGAAGGTAAAGATGACACAAGAGGTGGATATTTAAAAATAAAATTTGTTCAGCATAACAACGATGAATTTGAATAGAGTCGCTTTTGCCATACAGCATTGTTTTATTTCTATTTCACATTTTTTCCATTTCACATCAGTGTAAAAAGAAATAAAAGACTGGTTCGAATGTAATTTATAATTTTACTTAAATATCTCTTCAAAACTTTTCATTTCTCAATTTATAATAAAATCATATTAATTTTCTAATTCTGCCGGAGATTTTTTCCACATGGCAGCATTCACAGGTATCTGGTCCGGAATCGGCGTTGTCAGAAAACCAAGGGCAGGATTTGTAATGTGATCCGTGAATTGATGTGCCATACGGTATCGTCGAATACAGCTTTAGTGTGTTGATATCCTTTAACAGCTTCTCACGATGTTCATCCAGAAGCACATCCCCGTTATCCGCAACAAAATCTTCAAATTTACGTAGTTCTACCGTGCAAGACATCTTGTTTATCTAAAGGTTGTTTCTAAACTGACTATGTTAAATGCAAAAACCTCTCATTAAAAATTTTCTCTCTGAATTTTTTAGAAAGAACAGGGGCTATAATTTCATTTAGTTGTGAAAGACGCTGGTGAAACCTAAATCTGACACGAGCATGTATTTCCCACTCCCCTTTACGACTCATGCGATACGCATAGTTCCAGGCTATCATGCATCTAATGCAAGCTGTATCGGTGAATTTAACATTGTTTTCCATTTTAGCAGACTGTAACAGTCTTTTAGCAAGGTTTCACACCACATCTTTTATATCTATCCATGAATTATGCACTGAAGAAAAAACCGAGCCATTTTACAAGAATACGATTTTTCTCTTTTTTTAAAATTTTCTCGACAAGGTAAACATCAGGGTGCTTTACCTTTGATAATTCTAACTCATAAAAACTGCCTTGAATAGTGTTTCCTTGATAATCCTTAAGGATATATGTTCGCGGTTGTGTCTTTTTTACGACCCTTATCTTGCATATCTCTGTTGACCAATTCGGGGTGTAGCCTTTTTCAAAGACTTTAGAAACAACCTTAACTTTCCTATGCAAAGTTGCAAGTAAATGAACTTCGTTAGATGTATTGACATCTATAGGTCTCATTTTAATAGTGCGATGCTTGGTTCTATTGTACTTATCAATGAGTCTTGGTAAAATATCAATCCAACGGTAATTACCCTTCATACTGAATTCTTTCCACATAAGATTTTTTAACGTTCGATTAAACCTCTCAACAATAGATGCTTTCAATGAGCTGAATGTAGAGTAATGGGTTATTTCATAATATTTCATCAGCTTGCGAAATACCTCGTTAAAAAATTCCTTGCCGGCGTCTGTTTGTAGGTTTCGGGGGATGCGCCTCTGGTTAAGAATTCATTCCGCAGCTGTTGCTACTACACCTGCACTTTTATTTTTAATAGGTAGAGCCCACGCATATTTAGAGAATGTCTCAATTACAGTTAAAAGAAACTTTGTTCCATGATTTTCAGATGAGAAGGCAGTCATATCAACTAGATCTGCTTGCCACAAATCATCTATACCCCTAATGGTGACCCTTCGACGTGCAAATCGTCTACGAGCGGGTCTGTGGAGTTCATTGACTACTTGTCGTCTACTCATCTTACTCAAGAATATATAAATATTCTTTACACCATTATATTTACGTACAATTTCGTCAAAGATATGCTTCACTTTAAACACCCGTTCACTATGATGATTCCAGGCCCGTCTGGGTGTGGCAAAACGACATTTATAGAAAATCTTCTTGCAAACTAGACGATGATTCAACCGCAAATAAAAAAGGTAATATGGTGTAATGCCGAACAGCATGCTATACCAGTACACAAACCTATTAAGAATATAGAATTTTTAAATTCAATTCCTGAAGAACTCCCGAATACTGTAAATAAGCCGACACAAATTGTATTAGACGATATGATGTTAAATGTATTTTCAAGACAGATGTGCGAGCTGTTTACAAAAGGCTCTCATCATCGTAATCTTTCTGTTATCTTGGTGACTCAGAATGTATTTCATCAGGGTAAATTTTGTCGTGACATTTCACTTAATTGTAAATACCTGATTTGTTTCAAGAATCCGCGAGACAAGAGTCAATTTCAACACCTCGCTAAATAGATATATCCTGAAAATAGTACGGAGCTTATGAGAATATATAAAGAAATGACAACCGCATAGCTATTTGCTAATAGACCTAACACAGGATATCAATGATACATTAAGGTTCCGCACATATATATTTAATACAAAGTTTTTAACTTGTTATTGCCCCCCCCCACATAGTTTGCAGGAAAACAATGGTGTCAAGAATGAAACGATTGAAGGACAACGATCATATGTTGTATGTTCTTAGAAAAGCAAGTCCGTGTTTAAGAAAGGCTATACTGAAGAGGGTGAAACTTGAAGTAATAAAAACTCTCTGTGAAATTACATACAACACACTGAAGGGTAATCATAGGCCATCAGAAAGAAGTTTCACACGGTTGTGTAAATATAAAAAGGGTATGCGTAAGCTTGCCGATGCAAGAAAATCTGTGACACGGCAACGTAAAGTGTTAGTGCAACAAGGTGGCTTTTTACCTGTTTTATTAGGAAGTGTACTTTCAGGTGTGATAGGTTCTTTGATTGAAAATATGCATAGAAATAACAGTCTTAACAAAATGCTTCTACTATCTCCGGAAGTATATGCACGCTTAAAAGATACAATCGAAAGCTCTTCTGCACAAAGTTTGTTTGACAAACGCATGAGCAAAATATTGAACACTAAAAATCTTAATGATAAAGCAAAATGGTATCAGTATAGGAATGTGCTTATGAAATTTTTAAATGCAAGGCGAACAAAACAATCATTTATGGAAATGAAAGCTGAAAATGTTTCTTCGAAAGACCGTATGATGGATAAAAATTTTAAAAATTTGCGCGACAACACCACTCAGACGAGATTTGTGATTAAAAATGAGAAGCCCACACAAACTTCACCCTCACGGGCGGAAGAGATATTTGAATCGGTAAACGAAATGACACCACTAAAGCAAGAATTGCCTGCAGCTGTAAAGCGACGATTATCAGCAAGTGGGATAGCAAAAAGTCGTAAACCGGTTCCCAAAATAAGAAAAAGTATGGCTGATTCATTTCGAGAAACTGAAAAAGAGTATAGAGTAATAACTAGTGATGATAGTATGACACAGTATACAATCCCGATGGATACGAGTATGAACGAGCTGAATGATGTATTCACTGATTTAGATGAAAGAAATGATAGAGGTATAGTGACTAATTTAGGTTCAATCTCAGACAGGCAGTCTATATTAAGACCTTCGCGGCTAAACCCTAATTAATATGAGGCTGACTCTCCCATAAGGAAGCCTACGCGACAAAGTGAGCGGTTGAGATTAAGGACCGAGCCTAGTTTCAGTGCAAGAAACCTGAATTGGGACAGAATTTAAAAAAAAATGCCTATAAATATAAAAGATGAAGAGTTCTACGTGTGCCTCTTGAGTAACAGTTCCCTCGACATTTACCCTGACAATACACTAGCATCTTTCGAAAATATATTACCGAGTATGTGTAAGTTTACTGGCAATTAGTATGTTGGTATAACAGAAATCGCTCTACCAAAACGAAGAAATGAGAAAAGTGTATCAGATAAGAGAGGTAATTCTAAGCGGTCTGTACCCACTGAAGACGTAAGCGTTACCAAGGTACCACAATCTGTACCAATTGAAAAAGATTCAAAAGCAATAATCGCTAAAGTTGTTGGGTTGGGTAAATATAATGTTCGTTTTAGATGGGATGCGAATGATTTGCAAAAGTTATGTTATAAGGGAAATGATATAAACTGTGATATCGTGTTTAGATTCGCGCATGTGGAGTACTGTCCACTTGAGAAAAGCTTTATTGAAAGTATCTCAATCAAAATTACAGATCATCACGGTGAGTTAGTCAACTTTGAACCTAGCTTTACTCCAACATATGTCATGCTTCATTTCAAGCGAAGGTTAGAATCTATAAATATTCCTACCTTGTAAATATTGTAGTGGAATCACATGTTCAAACACTTGTCCATCTGCACTCATTCATGCGTATTATGCCACGCATGCCCGTTCATCTCACTAATTTAAATTCAGCCACGCGTGCCCACAAGATGCCCACAAACAGTAGTAACACATAAATCACAAGGGTCATTTAATATGAATTACATACGGAGCAATGCCATCCCAAACGTGACTAAAAAGTGTCAAGTAGACACGGCGCTCTTTTTGATGACCACTTGCAAGGCGTTGGAATCCTTGCAATGTGATTATGGGTCAACATGTGAAATACGGAAAACTAATGAAATAAATTATAGATTTATTACAAACATATGCATTGGTCCTGTGGGAAAATAGTTTTAAGTCAATGTTTAGTAAATAGAAATTAGGCTAAGATTTTGTATAAAAGGAGAAAGATATTTGGAATAAAACAACATTCATACAAGTGAATTTGGACTGCCTGCATCGGCACCCTTTCATTTGAGTGTTCATTGCGGCGCTTGCGCTGTACAGAAATATAGGCAGCTCACGCTTGCCATCAGCTTTGGCGCTAGACGCCGATATTTAGGTGAGTCCCTCCTTCCTCTAATTGTTATCATAATGGCCCCTAACGAAAACTTATTACATGGCGATCCTGCCAACCTATTTGCCGATATTTAGGACCAATAATGGAAGGTTTTGAGGAATTATGGGAACAATACTCCCCTGGTACACCAGCAAGAGCACCAGCATACAAGGCGACAGGACGAAAAGAACTCGCAGCAATCGGACCGAAGCCACTCACAATAGAGGACTACCGCAAGAAGATAGCGAAAAAGCAACCACCACCGCCGATCAACAAGGAGAAGAGGAAATATAGGGGTGGAAAGAAGGTGCGATTCAGGATCGAACGGGCGAACCTATACCGCTTGATAGCAATAGCAAAGGGCGACAACAGGAGGAAGCTGTTCCAAAAGCTAAAAGAACTAGAGAGATCGTATGTCGACAACATACAAAAACACGAACATGGGCAACTGCAAGTCGGTGAACCAGTTGACGTTTCAAGAATACCAGCAGGCAACGACCACGACCATAATCTTCATAATAATAGCAATTACATACAATAAGTAGAACAAAAATTATGTTAAGAAACAGTCGAGTAGGAATGTAAATGTATAAAATCTTATAACGTTATGTGAAAAAAAAAATTTTTTTTTTGATTAGTTGATGGACAAAATTAAAGAATTATTAATTGAAACAGAGAAACTTTTGTCTAATGCAAGAAAAGGTTTAAAGAGATCATATAAACCAGAAACAATACAAGAAAAACTAAATCGTTTGGAAGAAATACAAGAAACCTTAAGGAAAGAATTCGCAAAATCAGATTCTGATAAATATTTAGACTTGAAAATACGTTTCGTCAAGTCATCAAAAGAACTAAACCATATATTAATAAGTATGCTAACTAATGGTGTGGACGATCAGACAAACGACGACAATATGGCTAATTTCGAACTTCATATGGCGATGAAAGTCATTCCATCCTTTGAGGGTAGAGCAAAGGAATTAAACGCATTTCTAAAAATTGTCGAATATATAAACAAGAAATTGAATGATGCATCAAAGCCGGAACTAATCGACTTCGTCTACAATGTTAAACTTGCGGACAATGTGCGCACTTCATTTAGCGCAAACATCCCTAACACCTTTGATATTTTAAAAACTCAACTTTTGGCTAGGTACAAACCCTTGAACTCTGTCGCGAACATTCACACCTCGCTAAGTACCGTCACCCAAAATCGTTCATCTGTTACACAGTACAAAGAACGAATTTTGTCCCTTCTTGGCGAACTTAATCAGCTCCAAATAAATGATTTAGGGACCAACGTATCAACAGAGCAGAAACAAACGATTATCAGTCTGAACGACACTTATGCTCTGACTTTATTTAAGAATGGTCTGCACGACCAATACAGAAAAACCATTTTTGCCGCTAGACCACAAACACTAGTCGATGCCATTAACCTGACAATGGAGTTAGAGAAGAGCAATGCAAACACCGCAAGTAATATACTACATTACAATACGCGAAACGAGCGAAATATGATGTCAAATAACAGAAACAACACTTCGAATGGAAGACAACACATCCAGGCATATGGCCAGAGCAATAATAACAATAGAACGAATAGATTCGGTAATAATGGTAACAGAAACTTCAGTCCAAACAATTTTAATAATAATAATAGAAGGTACGACGCCAATCAGCGCAGTAACGGGAACAACTTCAATAGAAAAAACGCGAATAACAGAAATAATTATAACAGAAATAACAATAATTTTAGAAACAGACAAAGCAACAATCGGTTCAACAATAGTAATATGAACATGAATAGACGAATCAACGTCATTCACGAGCAGGGAAACGAAGAGGCATCCGGAGAGGAATAACCAATAAAGAAGTAACAACTCCTACCGGATTAACAGGATACAAAACCACTAAAATTTACAAAGTATCCGCATCTAGCCCAAGTTTTATCAGGTTATTTTGCACGAATACCAAAACATATCTGACTTTTCTGATAGATACAGGAGCAGATATATCTATATTTAAAATAAATAATACAATATCGTACATAGATGAAAATAATATATGCAACCTTACTGGAATAACCAAAGAAACGATAAAGTCCATTGGTACAACTTGTTTAAATCTGAGTATTGGCGAATCTAAACAAATTAACACATTTAATCTAGTAGAAGAATCGTTCCCAATCATTACGGATGGGATTATAGGAAGAGATATCCTAGAGAGATATCAATGCAAAATTGACTACGAAACATACACAATCACATTCATAATCAACAATGATGAGGTCACAATACCAATGAATACGAAGCCATTAAAAATGTACAATTTTAGAATTCCTGCAAGAACTGAGGCTATAGTACCGATCGACCTAGACCGAAGTGAAGACAGTATAGTACTCAATAAAGAAATACAAAAAGGAGTTTACGTAGGAAATTCAATAGTACCGTCTAAAGGTATCTGCCACATTAAAATACTAAATACAAATAATGAACCATGCAACATCAAGAATTTCAAAATAGATACTGAACCACTATCAAACTATAATATATTAAAGAACAGCAAGGGATATAAAAATAATCCAGATCGTTTACGAGAGCTACTACAAACAATTAGATCAGACTACAAGGACGAGAGAACAATGGGTAGCCTAATGAAAATAATCGAAGAGTACCACGATGTGTTTCATCTCGAAGGCGAAAAACTCTCAGTCAACAATTTTTACAAACAACATATTGAACTTTCTGACAGTACACCCGTATACATCAAAAACTACAAACTACCACACGCTCAACTGGAAGAAATTAATGACCAAGTGAAAGAATTAGAGCGAAATGATATCATAGAACCATCTATTAGCCCGTACAATTCACCACTTTTAGTAGTACCTAAAAAGTGTTCTAGTGATAAAAAACAATGGCGATTAGTTGTAGATTTCCGTCGTTTGAACAACAAAACAATAAACGACAAATTCCCATTGACGAGGCTAGACGATGTTCTAGACAGATTAGGTCGAGCTAAATATTTTACTACTCTAAATATGACCAGCTCATTTCATCAGATTGAATTGAATGAACATTCTAGACCTTTGACAGCTTTCTCTACAGGAGACGGTCATTTCCAATTCAAGCGATTACCATTTGGACTCAAGATTTCGTCCAACAACTTCCAAAGAATGCTTACGATAGCACTGACCGGTTTAAGTTCAGAAGCATTTCTATATGTTGACGACATCATTATTTTTGGTTGTAGTGTCGATCATCATAACAAAAATTTAACAAAAGTACTACAATGACTACGGAAGTACAATTTAAAACTGAACGCACAGAAATGCAAATTTTTGAGACCAGAAGTTGTCTACTTAGGCCATCTGATAACTGATGAAGGTATAAAAACCGATCCTACTAAAGATTAAATCATACAAAACTATCCTATCCCGAATAACGCAGATGAAGTTCGTCGGTTTGTTGCTTTCTGCAATTATTATAGACGCTTCATCCCGAACTTCGCCAAAATAGCAAAATGTTTAAATGAACTGTTAAAGAAGAATGCAAATTTTGTTTGGAACGAAAAATGTCAGAAAGCTTTCGAAACTTTAAAGGAGAGACTTATCTCACCTCCCATCTTGCAATATTCCGATTTTGAGAAACCATTCGTATGAACAACAGACGCATCTAGTTATGCCCTTGGAGCGATACTCTCCCAAGGTGATATTGGTTCAGATCTACCCATCTCGTACGCAAGTAAATCATTAGGTAAACATGACATCAACAAACCTATAATTGAGAAAGAGCTACTTGCAATACATTGGGGAATAAATTTTTTTAGACCCTATCTATATGGCAGAAAATTCATTGTGGTTACTGACCACAGACCTCTCGTATCATTTTTCACGCACAAGAATCCATCATCTAAACTAACTAGGATTAGATTAGATCTCTCCGATTATGATTTCGAGATTGTGTTCAAGCAAGGAAAAATAAATTGCAACGCGGATGCATTATCACGCATCAAGCTAGACTCAGATATTTTAAAAACAATGATTCCTCCCGAAATAGACGAAAAAGTCAAAAAAGTGTTGGCAATAACAAGGGGTATGTCTACAAAACAAAGAACAGACAATATAAATAAAAATACTACGATAGATGAACCCGATACACCAGTAAAGTCTGATCAACTTTACGTATGGGATTGCACATCAATATCAGAAGTAAGAAAAGTTATGAAGTTGAAATTTATATTGCGCAAAAATAATAAATTCGATATCGTCAGAACAAGCGACGAAGTCATTGTATACTGTAGTGATAAAGTTACCGAGAAATACGTTTCCGCTAACGAAAAGCTATCAGCGAGCTCAAATACAATTAGATCGAATGTTAGAATCTGCAACGATAAGTCCAGTGCGATATACGTATCCACCATGGAAAAGTTGTTAGATGGAATTCTCGAGATGAATTTATATGAATTAGCGTTATCAAATAACGATGATATCTTCAAAATAATAAGTAAAGAAGATTTCAAAAATATAATTAATATGTTGCAACAAAGTAAAAAATACGAAAGTCGCGCAAAACTAAGTATAATGTTATACGAACCCCCGAAGAGTATAAAGGATACAACAATACAGAATCAGTTGATACAAGAATATCACGACACGCCACACGGAGGACATTTAGGAGTGAGAAAAACCCAATTAAAACTTAAACAAAGATATTGCTGGAAAAACATGAACAGCATGATAAAAAACTATGTCAACAATTGCAAACAATGCAAAATAAATAAACAAGTACGGCACACAAGAGAACACATGATAAAAACCGACACACCTACCACCAGTTTCGAAACAATAGCTATCGATATCGTAGGACCATTAAGAATCTCGAACGACTATAGATACATCTTGACGATGCAGTGTGAACTAAGTAAATTCGTGATAGCATCACCACTAGAATCCAAAGACGCCAAAACAGTCGCGTACACATTGGTGAACGACCTTATATTAAAATTTGGACATTTCAAAATATTAAAATCTGACCAAGGTACGGAATTTACGAATAATTTAATGCAAGAAATTTGCAAATTGCTTGAAATTAAACAGATATTTTCGGCTCCATATCATCATCAGACTCTAGGCACGGTAGAACGCAACCATCGAGTGTTAAATGAGTATTTTCTAGCTTTTACCGAAGATCTAAATTGGGACAAGTGGATCCCGTATTACACGTTCGCATACAACACAACTCCACATGTTGATAATGGCTACACGCCTTATGAATTAGTATTCGGCAAATTACCATATCTACCCAATGATATAGTCAGACAGACAGACAGAGTCTACGATACAGAAAATTACGCAAACGAATTAAAAATTCGATTACACCATGCGTTAAACAAAGCAAAGCAAATAATTGAAAAAGTCAAACAGAAACGTGTCGACAAGATAACAAAAACCAATCCAATTCATTTAAAAACAAACGATTTAGTTCTCTTGAAAAAGGAAAATAGGAGAAAACTTGATAGACCTTATATAGGACCTTTTAGAGTGATAAATACAAATAATGTAAACACAACAATAGAAGTTGATGGTAAACCAAGAAAGGTCCACAACAATAATTTAAAATTGTACAAGATGATTGACTATAAAATATAAATATAAGAGACTAACTAGTAGCAATTTAGAATAAGTCAACAATATTAATTATTTTGAAATTACGAGTATAGTAAATTAAATATTATATGTAATATTAATTATAGTAACAAAATAAAAACACATGTAATGAGACTAGATATAAGCTCACTGAAGTATATTTTGAATTATATAACAATGAAAAGTAACATACTTATCCTATCTTTAGTTGAAAGATCCCATGTAACCCATGCATATGCAGCGCGGATAGCAAAACATACAGATAATTATTTTTTTGTGTTTCGCACTAATTACTCAATTAGTACGCAACACTTCTAAACGGTGAGGGTGTAGTGGAATCACATGTTCAAACACTTGTCCATCTGCACTCATTCATGCGTATTATGCCACGCATGCCCGTTCATCTCACTAATTTAAATTCAGCCACGCGTGCCCACAAGATGCCCACAAACAGTAGTAACACATAAATCACAAGGGTCATTTAATATGAATTACATACGGAGCAATGCCATCCCAAACGTGACTAAAAAGTGTCAAGTAGACACGGCGCTCTTTTTGATGACCACTTGCAAGGCGTTGGAATCCTTGCAATGTGATTATGGGTCAACATGTGAAATACGGAAAACTAATGAAATAAATTATAGATTTATTACAAACATATGCATTGGTCCTGTGGGAAAATAGTTTTAAGTCAATGTTTAGTAAATAGAAATTAGGCTAAGATTTTGTATAAAAGGAGAAAGATATTTGGAATAAAACAACATTCATACAAGTGAATTTGGACTGCCTGCATCGGCACCCTTTCATTTGAGTGTTCATTGCGGCGCTTGCGCTGTACAGAAATATAGGCAGCTCACGCTTGCCATCAGCTTTGGCGCTAGACGCCGATATTTAGGTGAGTCCCTCCTTCCTCTAATTGTTATCATAATGGCCCCTAACGAAAACTTATTACAATATCAACATAGTTTGGACACTGAATTTAACACAGCTCTATACTAATGCGATGAATTCACACTACACACGTTACTACCTTGTCCAGAGTGGAGGTAGATTATCAGACATTGGAGAATTATATCGATCGCCACTTGTGTACCCGTGTGGTGAGGGTGTTAGAAGTTTTTTCAGTGGGTTGATACGTTATCTTCAGCCTTTATTTCTGTCCGGTGCAAAAGCTATAGGAAAACAAGTTATCGAAACGGGAAAGTCCATTTTTAAAGAGGCAGAAAGTAAACCACTGAAGCAGGTACTAAAGGAGCAAGGGAAATCTGCAGTACATGAATTAACCCAAAAAGGTATAAAGAAAATCTTTGAGCAGCTCATACGATTCGGGTTGTGGCAGTTTGTTGAATCAAGGTGTGGTGAGGATCGAAGGGCGGTTCAGAGAGGCTTTAAAGAAAAGTGTCACCTGCATTATTTACGCTGAATATGATGGAAGTATTGAAATCGATAAGAATCGTAATGTATTCACAAGCTTCTAAAAGTATATAAACGTGAACATGTGAGATTTTGATAGAGTCTGCTCCAGAAAATAGTCATGACGCATTGTCTAGTGAATATTGAATACTTCTCAGAAGGTCATTTAACCTTTTTCAAGAAAGTCTCAATTGCGGGGTTCACCTCTCAGAACAAACTTTATTCGAAGGAAATCACGTATAAATATCCTTCTTCCTCAGCTATAAGTACAGATCAGACAGGTGTATTTGGAAACTTAGAGCTCAAAAGGCTTGATGAAGATCTTATCAGGTCCCTGGCGAAATTCGCAACAGTCTTCGTAAAGGGAGACTCATCAAGGGGGTTCCTACAGAGTTACGTAACATCACACACAAAGGTTGTAAACCTTGAAAACATATTCCTGAAAGAACAGGAATGAACACGATAGAGATCATCAGCACATTGAGTAGTAACATTAAAACAAACAGGTATTTTAAAGGTGTTTCCCCTGTAATCGTTTACCTCGAAAAGTAAGGAAGCCTGCATGTGTCATCGCCAACACCGATCCGGCCAGTAAAAGAGGACGCCATTGGGTTGCATTTTATTACCCGAAAAAAGGTCCGGCTGAATATTTTGACTCGTTTGGTAAACATTCCGATAACAAGTTCTTTCAAAAATTCCTTCATCAAAATGGAAAAGTGTTTGTGAATAATAAGCAGCGGTTACAAGGTGGCCTCTCGACAACATGTGGACAGTATTGTTGCGTTTTTCTGCATTTTCGTTGTAGTGGCAAAAGTCCCAAAAAAATCCTGAAACGGTTTTCAACTACAGATTACAATTTCAATGATGGTGAAATTATAAAATTATTTCGCAAAATTTATATGAAGGACAATTCACAAAATGGTGGTGAGTTTTGTAACCAGACCTGCATGCGAGAAGGCGATATAAAAGGAACTTAAAATGACGTACCCACCACAGTTTATTTCTCGAGCTACGAAAGATGTCAACCCTTGTTAACAAGTCAACTAGTAAGCAATCACAAGCTTCTAAACGTGAGTTGCAGAAGAAGAAGAGAAAAGCAATGAAAACTTCATCTAGTATCATCTCCAACTCCAAGGAAACCAAGACAAAAACACTTCCCAAGTCTAGTGTGCCGTGCGATGAAAATGTTCTTTTGAATTATACGTACTATCTAGATGGATGCCATAATCGCAGGATAAAACTAGGATTGGACCCACGAACATTTCAAGCAAAGGCTATCTTTCACTATCACGGACGGTTCCCGCTAGCAGTTGACCACAGCCAATGGAATACGTTGTACAAACACCTAAACGATTTAAAAGGCACAGCAGGCGTTCAGTTCCCAGAGAACCAATTAGGATCTTTGAAACGTTACCAGATACCTGTAGGCGTTGGTAGCATAACACTAAAACATGCAGAACTATTCAAGCTATTTGAGATGATGGAGTTCTTCAATATGGTTATGCACCACAACAACCTGGCTTCGGAATGTGTTAAGGAATATTACGAGCTGTACTGTAGCAGGTGCAAAGAGAGAGATCTGTTGAAGCTAAGTCATGAGGACTTTTTCATTCCATCTCGAATATATTATATAAATATTAACTATTCAAGACTTTTTTATGAATTTCCAATTTTATGCAGTTGTAATCTTATTTTTGACGTTTTCAAATAAAACAACACAATTATACATTGCAAAATAAAACATATTTTATTCTCACACTAGTAATACACATTATTCATTAAATAATACATATAAAGGTTGATACAATTTTGAGCGGCACATCTTGTTGTAGGCAGTGGGTCGTGAATTTTACAGGTTGTCTTAAAATTCTTGAGCTCTCTCAGTTTTGGTATTTCTAGCTGTATTACGTTAGCATTTGATAAATATTTTCTTAAAAAACTTTCCTTAATAGCGCCTTTCACGTATATAGTCGTTTCGTTGAACTCTGTCAAAATTTCTGCAAGTCGATTATAATCTACATCACCATCACACCATCGTAAGCCATTGATATTAGTCACATCAAAATCATTTTGACGACGTGCTTTCGGGTGTAACTCCTGATAAGGATATGGTGGAGCAAAATGATGAACCACAGGTAAAGTTGATTCAAAAGGTAAAACAGCTAGTTCTTTTACAAAATATTGACCGTTTCCCCCGCACACAAACTGGATGTCTATAATAACTTGTGCCATGTCTCACTGTAACACGGTTTGCAATGAAATGAAAGAAATGTTTAGAGTAGTGGTGCTTATATTTTATTCTGACAAAAAAAATTTGATTTCACCATAAGTGTAACGAGTAATTACTTAATTTCATAACAAAGCAAAAATAACTTAGCTACTTACTTATTTCATATGAATACATAACATATAAATTCAGAGATATAAAATTCATTAAAATAATAAGTGTATTAATATTTATTCTCTATACAAAACTGTGTTACCATAGCTGTCTGATCTACACCTTTTGCAACCATAAGGGTAAGAGAAATATTCATCCGTCACAACTCTTTTGTCAAAAGTGAATCTCAAGTGTTTTTTCGGGTTCTGATACAACAACCCCTGGACGTTTTCGCTTGATTTTACGCTTTGTTGTCACACGTACGCCTTCAGTTGAATCTTCATCCAAAACTAAAGATTTTAGGCATTCAAAATTTACAACTTTCAAGTTTTCGAAGTTAAGAGTTATTCCTTTACATTTAATCACATGGTCAGGACCATGTTCAGTTTCAATTTTTAACCCATATGTCTAAGGCCCGATACTCACATATTCCGATATATAAGCATCAGAACCATAACATGCCACCTCATTGGTCAAATCACCCAGGAAATCAGAGATTGGAAAATACATGGGTTTGTCTTTACTATCCACAAATATGACACTGTCTGTATCACAGTACAGAATCGAGCTCAGTTTTTCTAGTAATCCGTATAATTTAATTCTAGCTAGAGCCGTTGTATATGCAGCAATAGGTATGTTTGCATGTGGTAAAGTTCTTAGATTTACCTCTACATATTTCCATGTAACCCACAAGTTATCATCATCAACCGGGTAAATTGAACAAATTTCTATTCCTGGTGATTGGAGAAGTTCACGAAATTGATTGAAATTATTAATGACTTTAGTGTTTATTTGATCATCCCTTTGGCCGAACTTGCCCCACAATGAGTTTAAAATAAGTTTGGCAATATTACGTCGACCAGAATTTTTTTGAATTTGGTTTTTACCAAGAATGATACATTCCCTTCTCTTGTATGATTCAATGAAACTATCTTTACCCTCATCTGATATATATTCATTACCCCAACCACTGGCCATCTGTTTAATTTTTTTAAAAAATATTGACATACTCAGTAAACAATCCGCCAGTTTTTGTGTTAGGGTCGTACACTGTGTACTCATACTTCCACACCTCATACACTTTCAAAATTTTGTACCCCTTTTCAACAGCTAAGGCTATTTCAGGAATTACCCATGTGCCAGTGAGTTGCCGTTCATCACCTGAATGATCGCAACTTGAAATGTTATTACCTTCAGCACATTTTCTACAAAGTGTAAAATACAATTTATTGTCGTTTTTCATGGGTAACACAGGTATCAGAAGGTTGTTAGGTGCAATTACAGCACATTTAATGAAACCATGCATTGAAATAATTTCATGTATGGGGGGATGTTATTATTTCGAAATATCTCACGATGTTTTATGGGGTACGGTGCGTATTTGTTAATATACGGATAAAGGCTAGTAAAGTCCAAATAACGTATTACCTCTCCTTTTTTGACAGCATGGTATAATTTGAACACCTCAGTACGACCTCCAAATAGAGCATCCCGCACACATATTGGACGATTTATGTCATTATAATATCGTTGCAATTTCTCAATTAAAAGCTTGTCTTTATTTACTACATTTTTAACTTCCCAGTATATGGGAAGTTCTTGTAATCGCCTCGAAAATCGAAATTGAAATTTTCAACTTTTCTTTACGTTTTGAGGTCTATAGAGTATATATAAAGTGTTTTTAGAAAGGGAGATGTATGTGTGTGTACGTACGTACGTACGTCTGTACGTTCGTGGACAGTTTTTTCTACGAGCATAACTCACGTAAACAAAGTCCGATCGACTGTGGTTGAGGTGTCAATCGAAGCGGTTTTGCAATCTTAAGAGGTGATTAGTTTTTGGGATATTTCGGTCGGGGGGGTTTGCTGTTTTGCCCGTTTGAAGGTCATTTCTGTCATGCGCTATATCTCGCGAACCAAACATACGACTTTTTTGAGCAAGGTGTCAATCGACGCGTATTGACGTTTGTGTGATTCTATCATGAGAAAAAGTTTTGATGACGTTTTTGCAAGCATTGTTTGCAGTACATAAATTTTATAAACATTGTGTTACGAATAGTTTTTAAATTTAAAAAAAAAAAAGAAGTCCTGATTGACTTTGACTTGAGTCAAAAAGCCAATCAGGACTCTGGTCAAAAAGCCTGCAGGTCTAACCCAAGCCACCCGCCAAACGTAAATAGCGCAAACACCACTCCACTGAGGCTCGTAGAGTAGTTTAAGAAATTGAAGTGAATAGAAATTTTAATTTAAGAATTGGATTATATAAACTCATCATTGAAGGCAAGAATGGTAGAATCAAGTAGAGATTAGGAACTAGTTCAATAGTGGTAAGTAAAAGATAAGTAGTTACTAGTTTAAGGAGAACATCACCGAGCCATCCCTGAGGAAATCATCGACATCAAGCATCGCAAGAAGTCTAAATTGGCACATCAATGCGCATTGCAATCCACCAACGCCGGTCGATGAATCCGATCGGCCGGTTTTCATTTGTAAACTATGTGGCAAAGCGCTTTCATCTGGAGGAGTATTAAGGGAACACGAAATGATGCACCGGGACGAATTTCCATTTGTTTGTGACCAATGCCCAAAACGTTTTCGAGTTGCGAATAAATTACGCCAACACTAATGACGTCATGAAATGCGTCATATTCGAGTCGAAAATGGTCAAACGTATACATTTCAACACGGACTGGCCATTCGCCGCTGAATCCATCACACTTACCACCATCGGTGAGTTCAGCCGGGACACCATTACTGTCCGATTTTGGTAGCGCAGCAATCAGCGTAGATTCGGCAACGGTCGCACCCAAGTCTTCGAGATGCAACACAGGATCCTTCTCGTTCCGACCAGCGTTATAGGGCGTGACCACTTCCAGATAGCTGAAATAGTTAAGGGTTGGATAACCACGCACCTCATACACCGAGCACCCGGCCTGAATATATCGCGGTCCAATGCAGAGCTTCCCCGAAATTCACTCAACTATGTTCCGATCGCGAGATGTAAACACCGAACCGCGTATCATGTCCGACGACATGAAAACAAGACTCACAAAAGCAATAACAGACGCGAACTGTCACTGGGAAATGTCGGAGTGACATCAGTGGTGGCGAAAAAGCCAAGATGGCCGTTGCGCAGACAGCTGGTTCCAATGAAGAAAGAGAACAGGAAGCGAACCGAGCGTGTAAAACCCTATACGTGTGATGGCAGAAGAAATTGTTGAACTTAACGTCAAACTACTGTTATGTTGAACTAATTGTCAGTGCATTTGTCAAACGCGTTCGTAAACAAAAGTGTCTGATTCGTGTTTCGGAGCGGAAATAATTGTCTGTGCTATTTAAATCGAAGTGATTTCAAGTGGTAATAATAAACTCTGGTTTGGGACACTACAAGATAGTGAATTTATAAGAAAAAACTAAGTGGAGTTGCTGTAAAATCGAGAAGCAGCAATATGAAGTGCGTCGTTGAAAACTGCAAGAGCGATTCGCGTTTTCGCAGTTTGGGAGTCTCCTTTCATGCGTGAGTGTACCCTTAACTACTTATGGAAGGTACTAGTAGTGTACTAGGTGAAATTGTTGTAAAATAAGAGTTTTTTTCAAAAGCATGTTTTGTTTACATTCTTCTGTCATATGTTCATTTTATGGATCAGTGGCGTGCTTGAAATTCTTTTTTGGGAGCAAGATTAGCGTATTGGTATTTTAATATAACATTATATTATTAATCAAGCGTTCACAATTATTAATTAAATATATGCTTGTAGTTTCCCTTTAGAAGATCTATGTGAATATGCCCAACTTCAATATTAAAATTCAAAAATCAGACTGCTAGGAAAAACATTGAGTGGCCGTAATTCCGCCAAAGCCGGTCCCAAGCCCGGTTGTGAAAGGAAGAGGGTGGTTTTCTCTATGATTTTTGTACAAATAATTTTACTTTCAAGCTTTTGGCTGACTTCAGAGTCAGGTCGTTCGGTGGTGTCGAATTACTGCCACTGAACAAATTCGCTAGAGAATCATATGGCCGGATTACTGTGACATGCTATGGTGGCTTGTTGTTTTAATATCAAACGAAAAAAACCAAACGCGCGTAAGTGAATGACACGGACGAACCAAATGACCATGGAATCTGCCTAATATCGCAATTATTCAAGAATTAGATCTGAACAATCTAATATTTTCAAATTTCGCGCCAAAATTTTTCTCCTTGAAATAGACAATCATGTCCGCCTATGATCGGCACTACCACATAGAAGTGTCCACAACCATATATAAGAAATCTTGCCACAAATTTTGTTGAGGTTCTGCTCCATAGTTTATACCTCAATGGCTGGTTCGACCAAATCCAGTGAGTCCCACACCAGTGGTTCTAAAACCAGGATTGGAATTGGAATGGTTCCGCAAAACGAGCTGAGCCGTTACGCCGGATTTTTGGATAAATAGAGCTGGGAACAAAGGAAGAGGGCTTTTTGTTTTCTGGGATCGTAAATTGGAAGAGTGGTCGTCTTGAAGGAAAATTACAGCGAGTCAACGTCGAGAGCGGGATGTAGGGTAGATCGCCTCCTCGTGGTGCATCCTGGGTAACGCTAAATGATCTACCACGGCACGACTTTCGATTGTTTTCTTGGACAACTCTCTCGTCTTAACGACTATATCTGATGCTTTGGGCTGGTAGCAGTGGTATTCTGTCACCTGAGTACGCAAGAGTGACATCTTGCGGAAATGGCTTTCAGGCTAATGCCAATGCTGCCTCCGTCCCGGTAAAACCCTGGCAGGCCTCACGGTACGTTCAAAACTCGTCGCCACTAGTCTGGCCGTGTAGGTTCAGTTGAGTTTGGACTCCTGATTAGTCCCCGGCCCGGCTCTGAGCACATCTCCTCATAAGGGAATGTGCCAACCCTCGCATGGCCTCCCTGCTTCGGCATAGATAACCATGGGGTCTCAGGGGAACTGCACAACGAGTGGAGATAGCGGCTGTGAGGGGGGACCCAAATCGCAATGAATAATAAAACTCAAAGGGAAGATCCACTCGGCCCGGAAGGGAAGTGGACGAAGGTGACGCGTCCTTCTAGTGGGAAGAAGACCGCGGTACTCAGCCAACCCCCTACTTCTTCGAGGGATGCATGCACCAAGGCAGCTATGCCAGGGGCAAGCACCTCCTCAGTCAAGCCTACTGGCGCTAGCGGTAACACCAAGGTAACGGCGAACAAGCTGGCCCGCACTGTTTCCGGAGCGCCCTCCAACACCGCTTCCACTTCAGGTGTTAAGAAGCAACAAAACCCCTCGGTTACGGCTTACAGAGACAGAAGGTCCGCCTTCAAAGTCCTGAAAAGGCTGAAAGATTTACCTCCGGATGGTCTTTCCCAGAAGGATAAAATCTCCCTGAAATGGGCAACCACCACGGTAGAGGCTTACAAAGCCTCTATTCCGAAGAAAGAGGCAACTCATAAAAGATGTAGATCTAATGAGTCTGCCCCAATTCAACCGAGCGTTCAACTGCCGGTTAGTAAAAGACCAAAACTGGTCTCACCCAATCCTGTTAAGGGCAGGAGTTTTAGTGAAGCTGCCAAGGAAAGCCTGGTATGGGCTGTTATCGACAGAAGCAGTAGCGATGGCACCATCTCACCGTCAAACTGGAAGATGGTGGAAATCGCGCTTCTCCGGGTGTACAAGCCCATACTCGAGGCAAATCCTGGCCCTCCACCAAGCTGTCGTGATGCTGGCTGGTACCAGGGTCACGTTAAGTTGATAGCCTGTACAGATCAACGTTCAGCGGATCTCTACAAGCAGGCTATAGGTAGAGTGGGAGAAGTCTGGCCTGGAGCAAAGCTGGACGCTGTCTCCAGGGAAGATATCCCGAATAGGCCTCGGTCCAGGGCGTGGATACCAGCGGAGCCATCCACACCGGAGGAAATTGTTGAGCTAATCAAGCTCAGCAATGCTGACCTCCCGGTGGAAAACTGGAAGGTAGCTAAGGTTAGCGAGCCCAGCAATGGACAGCGAGAGGCTCTAATAATCTTGAACGAGGAGTCGCTAGCTCCATTGGAGTCGAAGTGCGGGGTGATTAGCTACGGTTTCTCGGCTATCACCCTGCGAGTATATCGCAAGGACCGTACTGGGAAGGCAGTACGGGAACCGAGCAAGGAGAGTGGAAGCGAGGGAACTGTGGAAGCATCAGTAGACCCGACCGTGGACCTCTCTGAGTCAGATCTTCTCTCCGATGACGGAAGAAGCACCACCTCCACTGCGGGGTTGGCTGGGGACCTTCTCAGATCCCTCGACCTGGTCGAGGAGGAGGAGATGTCCTTATCTGACGAGGAGGCGGATAAAACATTGTGTCGCGATGCTGAGGTTTCTGCAGATTAACCTCCAGCACTCCAAGGCGGCATCCGCCGCACTGCTCCTCCACCTGGCCCAAAAAGGAGAGGAGCTAATACTGGCCCAGGAACCTTGGGTTGTTGGAAACCGGGTTTGCGGGCTCAACTTGAAAGGATATAACACAGTATCCTTCAACACAGCAGGTAAACCGAGAGCTTGCATAATTGTAAAGGAAGGCTTGAAGTTTTTAACCTTGTATAATTTCAGTGACCAGGACACCGTTGCGATAGCAGTGGAAAGACAGTCCAAACCCCTTTGGGCTGTCTCCTGCTACATGGCGCATGATGTTCTGCCACCTCCAACTAGCCTGCAGAGGATTACAAGGGAAGCCACTGCAAGAGGCATCCCTTTAATAGTCGGAGCGGACGCCAATGCTCATCATCGCATCTGGGGTAGCACCGACACGAATAAACGGGGTGAGTCACTATTTGAATTCATTTTATTGCATGACTTAGCCCTAGCTAACAAAGGTGAGGATCCTACCTTCATTACGGCAAGCCGTAGAGAGGTTCTGGATATCACTCTGACGAACGAGCACTTGAACCAAGCTATCAAGGGATGGCACGTATCACAAGAGTGCTCGTTCTCCGATCACCTATACATAAAGTTCGATCTGGCATCTGACCCTCCGACAAATCCAACCTTCATTAACAAAAGGAGGATGGATTGGGTCAAATACCAATCGGTATTTGAGTCCGCGCTAGAAGGCGGACCTCCAGAGATTGCAGACACACCCGGTCTTGAGAAAGCCGTTGGGACCCTTACATTGGCCTTCAATGACGCAGCAAGGTCTGCATGTAGTCCAACGAAACCTAGAGGGAAGTACAAGCCCCCATGGTGGAATAGTGACATTGCGGAGCTGCGGAAGGAATGTAGGAAGTCCTTCAACCGAGCTAAAGAAACAAATGACTGGTCTTCTTATAAAACAAAACTGAAGGAGTTCAAATCCTCTATCAGAAAGGCTAAACGCACCTCTTGGAGAAGCTTCTGTGCAGAAATAGAACACTCCAAAGATGTCAGTCGCCTGCGAAAAGTCATGACGAGCTCCCCCTCATTTCTAGGGTCCGTTAAGGACGCAAATGGAGTCTGGACGAAATCCAGCTCCGAGACTCTGTCTGTTCTCGTGGATACGCACTTCCCGGGCAGTGATGATGTGGCTGACAAAGCGGATCCACACACGCTCTCGGATTGCATGCCAACTACTGTGCCTGTAAATGACAGGCTCCTACGCTGGGCAATCAGCTCATTTCAACCCTTTAAATCCCCTGGCATGGATAACATCTCACCTATTGAGATCCAGCAGGGTATCAATATAGCACTGCCATGGCTGAACGCCATTTTCAAAGCATGTGTACGGATGGCTTACATTCCACAGCAGTGGAGAGAAGCAAAAATAGTTTTCATACCTAAAGCGGGTAAAACATCCCACTCCTCACCTAAGGATTACAGACCTATCAGTCTCACCTCCTTTCTGCTAAAAACTCTGGAGCGACTGATAGAGATCCATCTGAGAGCTATTCTGAAACCACTCTCTAATGCGCAGCACGCATACACAAAAGGGAGATCGGTTGAAACAGCTCTTCACTCGCTCACCAGCTATATCGAAAAATCGCTAAGCGTTAAGGAATACACGCAAGCAGTTTTTATAGACATCGAAGGGGCTTTCAACAATATCAGCCATAAGGCTATTGGCAAAGCACTCGGGGAAAGCAATGCCGATGACAACCTGATAGGGTTCATCGGTCAACTGCTTAGCAGCAGGAACATCAACTCCACGCTAGGAAACAGTACCTTACGAAGGAGGGTTTGCAGAGGCACACCACAAGGTGGGGTGCTATCACCCCTTCTATGGAACCTAGTGGTGGATGAACTCCTGTCAAAAATAGAAGCGACTGGCTGCAAAGTCGTAGCTTATGCCGACGATGTTGCAATAGCAATATCGGGAAAATTTGTTAACACCCTATCGGAAAGACTAAACTTTGCCCTAGGTATTCTTACCAAATGGAGCAAAGAGTGTGGTCTAAAGATCAACCCGCAAAAGACGGAATTTATGCTCTTCACAAGAAGGTATAAAATTCCACGATTTGTCCCACCTAAGCTTGAGGAGATAAGTCTCAACCTATCTCATCAGGTCAAATATTTAGGTCTAATTCTGGACTCTAAACTCGCATGGAAAGCGAACACAGCAGAAAGAGCACGCAAGGCTGCATGCGCAATCTACTGCTGCAAACGAGCTATTGGGAAAAGGTGGGGATTAAAACCCAAAATTGTATCATGGCTCTATACGGCGATAGTGGAACCAATCCTTCTGTATGGCGCAGTTATTTGGTGGCCTGCTATGGCGAAAGCATCAAATGTAAACCTGCTGAACAAGGTCAGAAGGAGTGCGGCTATTGCAATCACCGGGGCTCTACGGACTACCCCGACAAAGGCATTATTTATGCTACTAAATTGGCTTCCGACAGAGCTACTTACGAGACAGCAGGCCAAGTGCACTGCTGTTCGATTAAAAGCTCTGCGACTATGGCATGAGGATAACTTTGGTCACTCCACAATACTACGGAGGGATGGGCCAACGTCAGGGAAAGTGGACCTTGCATCTCCGATTCCCTGTTTTCACCATGGTTTCAGGACAGTCATCCCGAATAGGGAGGACTGGACCACAGAAAGAGATGGGATACAGGAATCGGTCGACATCTACACCGATGGATCAAAAATGGAGGGAAGAGTTGGCTGTGGCGTGTTCTCAGAACAGCTAGGCCTGAAACTATCCTTCCGATTACCAGACCACTGCAGCGTCTTTCAGGCAGAGGTCATTGCGATTTATAAGGCAGTTGACTGGCTGAGAAGTCAGAAAATTTCCACAAGAAATTTAAACATCTTTTCTGACAGTCAAGCTGCCATCCAATCATTATCCAGCGTGTATACTTCATCTAAAATTGCGATGGAATGCCGCTCACAACTGAACGTGTTGTCGCTTCACTGTGAAGTGATTCTTTGTTGGGTACCGGGGCATAGTGATATACCTGGAAACTGCGAAGCAGATGCCTTAGCGAGAGCTGGCACCGAGCTTCAGGAATATACACTTAACCCCGAAGTCGGCCAACCTCTAGCTTCCATAAAGCTAGGATTTAAGCAGCACTACGTGGAGGCTGCGAATAGGGCCTGGCTGCTCGAAGAAACCTGTAGCACAACCAGGCAAACTTGGCACGCACTGTGCTCCAAACGCACCAAGCGGCTCCTCAACATAAGCCGCGACACCCTGAGTTCCGTCGTTTCCGTACTAACGGGACACTGTTTGATCGGCAGACACGCAGAAAGACTGGGTGTCCCTTTCAATGATTTCTGCCGAAGTTGCAGATCAGAGGAAGAGGAAGAAACCATTAAACACTTTCTGTGTGAATGTCCGGCGCTGTCCAGGAAGCGCATGCAAACCTTGGGCACACCCTTCCTAGACAACCTCACGGAAGCAGCCGATTTGGACATTGGCTGCATAGCCGGCTTTATTCGAGAATCTGGATGGTTCTCGTCATCCCGCAGGTTCTAGTGCCGCCCTTATATTCTGTGGTATCACAATGGGCCTCTCGTGGCCTAAGTGAGCTACCTTTGGATAAAAGGGGGCTGCCACTACAACCAACCAACAACCAACCAACCAACGTCGAGAGCGGTCGTCAAAGGCGGCACACTTTATCGCGCGGTAACGTCTAGGGAAATCTTGTCAGGATTCGAGCGGAAGGCGTGAATTAGTGCGATGATCAATCGAGGCACGACGATCGAACGAGCGAGCGAGCGACAGTCGAGCGATAGGGAAATTGGCGAGGGCGGCGTGTGGGGCGCGACAAGGATAAGGCCCGACGAGAAATTTTCCCGACCACGACGAGCTTCCCTGCACGGACAATCAACGGCGTAAATAGTAAGTAGAGTAAGCTTTATCTTTAAGTTATACGTGTTCATACTAGAATCTAATATACAGATTTGTAAGGAAGCCTAAGTGGAGTGAGTTTCTTTTTTGTGTTATATAGTTTGATCACGGTGTTGGGTTGGTTTCGGTTCCTTGAGCGGGTTTCAGTGTCGCGACCCAAACCAAACCCCAGTCAGGGTTTAGGTCGCTGGACGATTGTCGGCGCACGACTGGGTGGCGCCCAAAAACAATATCAAAATTACCCCGCCCCTCTTCGCGGGCAAAGACGCCGGGCACAATCGTCCACCCCGCAGCCATTAGAGGCTTCGGGGGTAAAAGTGCGCGTAACAATTGATTACTAAGACTTGACAATAAGGTTAAAAATTTATTGTTTTCGAAAAAAAACCTAATTTTTTGCACTTTTTTTTAAAAGATTTGAAAACCGCTCCAAGATTTTTTTTAAAAATTTGATAGAGTCACACAAACGTCAATACGCGTCGATTGACACCTTGCTCAAAAAAATCGTATGTTTGGTTCGCGAGATATAGCGCATGACAGAAATGACCTTCAAACGGGCAAAACAGCAAAACCCCCCGACCGAAATATCCCAAAAACTAATCAGCTCTTAAGATTGCAAAACCGCTTCGATTGACACCTCAACCAAGTCGATCGGACTTTGTTTACGTGAGTTATGCTCGTAGAAAAAACTGTCCACGAACGTACAGACGTACGTACGTACACACACACATACATCTCCCTTTCTAAAAACACTTTATATATACTCTATAGACCTCAAAACGTAAAGAAAAGTTAAAATTTTCAATTTCGATTTTCAAGGCGATTACAAGAACTTCCCATATACTGGGAAGTTAATAAATTAAAAATAAAAAATCATTAAAAGTCATGATGATTTTCAAGGTCATTTTTATCATTCACTATATCTCACGAACCAGATATAATATTTGCATCATTATGGTGTCAGTTGACGTGTATTAACCTCTTTGTGAAGTTTTCAACATTATAAAAATTCGTTTCAGCCGTTTTTTTAATTTAACAGAAGAAAATGCGAAAAATTATGGTTTTTTCATAAAAAATATTTTTTTAACTTGATTTGCACAGCACAGTGATGCCAGTTTATAAAATTTGTACATTCTTATTAGTTTTTGAAGAGAAACCGGCAAAACTTTTTTCCATGATAATGAAGAGAAACTAAATTAAAAATAAAAAAAAAACATTCAAAGTTACCATGTAAGGAGCGTTCATACAAATGATATTACTTGATATCTTTTATTCTAAAAAAATTGTTGTAAATGCAATCAAAGTTTTAAAATATTTGCATAATTTGAGCAGGTTTTTAATAGTTTTTATAGTCTTTTAATTAAAAAAAATTGCTTAAATTTTGAAAACCAACAAAATTTTTCAACACCAAAAAGGCCCCCACCGATTGATCTGCGTGAATATTCAATCTGTCCTCATCGACCAAAAACCTTACATAATCAATGGACCCTCCCGTAGACGATATGATTCATATTAACTCATTCCTGTTACTATTACCACTCATTGTTTTAATGTTGATGTAGATATTACTGGGTCGCACCTCGCGGCTTGTTAAATTCACATTTCCATGTATATACTAGATTGTATCCATTGCTCTGTATTGCCTCGGTACGTCTTTGTGTACTTTCATATCTTTGATTTAAAGTTTCTAAAGTCTGAAGGTTATTTTTCCCCGATTCTTGAAATTTAAAACATTCTCTACAACCGTGATAGTAACATCCAAAGAACTCATAGACAGTATTTGACTCTTTATGAAAACCGTCGACGTATAACCCACACTTATCCAACTTTAACTCACCGTTATTGTTTGCTGAGATTATCAGACCGTTAATTTGGGAGTTTTTCCAGGCTAACCACATACAGGCAATGATGGAATGTGTTTTACTTTTGAAATAACCACTTTTAGGCATTACACCCAAGGTGTTTTAGTCAAGACAATAACTAGATAAAAACTAGCATGCAGGTCGATGCAATTGTGAGACTTTCTGTTAAAGGGTTCACATTGGTCAATTTAATAAATTCATCCATAAATCCTACACAACCTCGTCGTAAAATATCAACATCATTTACACAATATCGCAACAACTCATCTCTATTATTGAAAGTATCTTGTGTTTTCGTACTGTACCAATTTAAAAAATCGATTCTTTCCTTAGGCTTCATTGTATCGCAACCGTACATTTTAGGTGGGGGGTATTGACCGATATAATTTATATTATCTACAGTATTGAAATAATAAGGATAGTAACCTTTAGCACTGTCTTCAATATCGAAAACTTGTGGAAACTTAGAAAGTGGAAACGGCAGGAAAGAGTCAACAAATGAAACTTGTTCACATGTCAACTTCATAATTTTGGTTCCATTCATTAAAGGTTCAATATGTTTTTTTCTAGCTATTAACTCCGAAATCAAGAAATGACCATCATAGCCTTGTAAATTATGTGCATAACAATATACATTGCTCACATAAGGTCTGCGTATTAAACAATAGTCTAGAAACCTTTGTACAACAGAGGATTGATCACTTTTTTCAAATATATGATGTCTGACACCACATGTATCACATGGTTGTTTAATATCTTCATCTTGATAACAATTGTGACAAACATGTTGTGCTAAAATTAGATTTGCAACATGTACAAAAGTTGAAGAGCTGTCTCCATACAGGCCGTCTTGAGTAGTTTCACAATCAAAAAATATTATGAGAAACTTTTTATCCTTTCTATCTGTGTATGGTTTTATAAAACAGTTATGTTGAGCCGGTTGTATTTTTGAACGCATCTGACGGAAGTATTCGTCACATTGATGTTTGAGTCCTTTCCTGTATGTAAAATTTATAAATTTTGTGCAAAATACACATATCTTGAAAGTGTCATCCACTAAAACTTTTTTTCTTTTTAAAAGGTCAGCATTATCTGTGTACTTTTTATTTACGCGCCCCCCGCCGGAAGGAATGTTTACGATATAAGCATGGAATTGTATGATATCATCCGAAAGAAATTTAGTGTTGGACTGGTTAACATTCGCTATAAGGCCAATTATATATTTACCATTAATTTCCTGAATGGGCTTTAAAGTTGACCATATGGATTTCACGTGTGGTGATTGCGGGAGTGTTATTGCAAAACTCATTTTGCACTCCGGATTTGCGTTAGTGCCAATGTTTTCAAGTACCTTATCGAAAATTTTCTCCAGTGCACTTAAAGGGCTATCAGTTATATTGGTGAAACCTTTAATCTGAAAGTTTAAGGTGACACCTGTGACATTAAATCTTTTAAATAACTTCTCTTTCCGAGAAATAATTTTAAACGACCTCGATAAATCACTTGAACATTCCCCTTGTTGATTACTTTTACCAACACATTTTTGTCGAACATCATAAGCCCTGGACGCGTCTTCATTTTTAGCCAAAAGATTTACTATATCACTTAACAAAACATTTGAAAACGACGTGTGATGTAGATTTGAAAACGCTATGAACTGTAATAAAAATCTGTACTTTTCCTCTACTGTCGAATCAATATTTCCTTTTCTAAATTTATCAGCTGTGCATCTTAACCATGTAATGCATGGTTCAAAACTTGTTGTTGTTAACATTATTTTAAACTCCTTAATTATTTTTTCCATCTTTTATTATTATATAATTTCCCTTATTTCCAGTTAATTTTATATTTTATTTTAAACTTCTTAAAATGTTAATTAATTTTAATTTTTCCTCTCCAAACGTGAGCGGTATCACACGGTGCAGCTCGGCTCTTTGCTGGCGCAACTTAACAAGGCGCCCAGCACGCTTCTTCAGCTGAAAAATAGGCCTTTTGGGGCCACAATCTTTACAAAAGGATGCCTGTAAGTTAAAAATTTGTATACTTTAATAAAATAATATACAACAACAACAATATAAAAAACTTACCGTTCCTGTACTATCGGACTTGTTCCAAAAGACTTCAAAAACTTCTGCGTGATAATTGACTGCAACCCTTCACTTTTATACTGTCTACGCGCACATAGGGTAATACGGGTGAGTAATTGCAAACTCAATAGCAGATGTTTCCACACGAGCTAATTGTATTCATCCTCAGATAATTTCAATATACAGAACGAATACGCGATCCGCAGCACAAAAGCATTCAACCATCAGTCTTAACCTTCACCTATACCACACGTGTAAAGTAATTAAATATTCACTGCTTAAAACACATTTTTTCCGCAGACACTAATTACATTCACCCTCAGTTGGTTCAATATACAGGTCTTTTCATGTCCAGCGATTCTTGCCTCAAGCGTACCAAGCAAGCGTAAGCAACCATAAAGCATCTTCTAATTGGCATACACACAGTTAAATTAAGTATTACACCATTTACCATCATTCCATTTCACCTGAATTCAACTCAAGACGCGTAACATTCGACAACAACTCCACAACCGGACGTTTAGGATCCTCCCTGACGTCATCTATAGTGTTCCATTTCAGTTTAAGATGCAGGTGATATTGAAATCTTTCCAATAATATTTCTTTTTTAATGAAAACACACGCAACACAATTGACAATGTACAAATTGCAAGCATATGCATGTAGTCTGTGCTCCCGGCCGTGTTAACCAAACGTCATTTTCTCATGAAGCTAATTAATTTACATTGCAAATTGGGCCATACCACTTAATTACTACATTTTGCAATATAGTGCAAAATATGTACAACACAAAAAGTCATCAAGAATGCGGAAGACAAGGCGTTATTTTAATGATATTCACCCTCAAATCTACAGTTCCCCGGCAAACAACAAGAAAAACTCATGCGAAGACAAGTCGTTACGTACAACGCATAACTTGATCATTCATGATACATCTCTACACGAAAGAAGCACCTGTAGACGGCCAATGCGTCGTCACGGTCAACCTTGGGGAAATACCTTTAATTACAATAAAACACACATCATTCGTTTGTCTTCAAAAAAGACTTGAGATATTTTAACTTCCTGAATTAATGAACTCCTGGTAGACTGTCTCGCAGTATTAAGAAAATTAATACATAGTTATATAGAATTCAGCCTGGATGGCAATTACCATTAAAATTTCACCCTTCTTTTCACCCATCATTCGTTGTCTTGAACAGAAGCTACATATAACGTACAGTAACACGGCGTATTGAAGATTATTGGGTTCGGGGGGTCTTGAACAGGTGCTTCATACATTCGATTGAAGGAAAACTGCAATTAACATGCAAGGTATCGCAAACGAACGAAATTCAACTTGAATTTGTACATGTACAATGCTAGTACGATCGAAATTCAAGTTGAGTTTGAACATACATCTATAGCAGCAGATATTACATATCGATATTACAAGGAGCTCATCGTAAGCAAGTTAATTGTATGCACTCCTCTGCTGGTACGATCGAAATTCAAGTTGAGTTTGAACATACATACATACAGTGCCGGTAAAAAAAATAGCACCGCCGAGAGTAGTTTGGTTACTTGAAAAAATAAAACACGAGGTGGAACAATTTATGTAGCTGCAACTGTTTCATATCGTTGCACAATATGTTTACTTTCCGAGAATAAGACCATTGGTGTTGATATAAAAGCGGTTCTTTTTATTTAAAGCAAATTTGAGAGAATAGTTCGAATTGCTGCGGTAAAAATAATAGCACTGCGCTTAAGTTTCTGTTGAAAAGTCTTTTATTGCTTATTTAAAAAAAATTAAAAAAACTTCAATGTGTTACAGTTGGTTATTTCATGTGGTTTTGCAAAAAAAATATTAAAAGTTTTAATTATTAACTAAGCTATGGGTCGCGGAAAGCATTGCAGTGCCGAAAAACGGCAAATTATTCAAAAAATTATTGCAGAGGGTCATACTTATGCAGAAGTTGGACGTCTAGTTGGGTGTTCTAATAAAATGATTCGCAATGCAATAAAATTTGCACCAAAAGCGGAAACTCGTGGACGAAAACAGGTTATGTCACCGTTACTCGTCCGACGATTGGTCCAGCAAAGTAGAAAGGAGCCTTTTAAGCCTGCAACGGAGCTCAAAAAGGATTTAAATATTGCAGCGTGTGTTGAAACAGTTCGCAGTCAACTAAGAAAGCATAGTTTAAAGACCTGTAGCCCCAGAAAAGTGCCTCTTCTAACTGCTACGCATGCAAAAAATCGTAATAACTTCGCAAAACAACATTTGAACTGGCCACTGGAGAGATGGAGGAACGTTTTATGGACGGATGAAAGTAAAATTGTGATTTATGGCGGCAAAGATTCTCGTTCCTACGTAAGAAGACCACAAAACGCAGAATACAACCCTAAATACACGACCAAAACGGTTAAGCACGGAGGTTCAAGCATCATGGTATGGGCTTGTTTTTGCTACTATGGAGTTGGCCCCGTATACTGGATAAAAACTACCATGGATCAACATGTCTATGTTGATATACTCGAAGAAGTAATGCTGCCTTACGCCGAAGAAGAAATGCCGATATTGTGGGTTTTCCAGCAAGATAATGACCCCAAACATACCAGTAAGAACACTAAAAAATGGTTTGGGGATCATTCGGTGAATGTAATAAAGTGGCCAGCGCAGTCGCCCGATCTCAATCCAATTGATAACCTCTGGGCTGATGTCAAAAAAGCGGTTTCTCTTGTAAAACCGACCAGCGAAGAAACCCTCTGGGCTGCAGTTAAAGAATCCTGGCACAAAATTTCAACCAAGAGGTGCCAGGATTTGATTAATTCTATGAACCGACGTTGCCGAGCTGTTATTGCCAACAAAGGCTATGCGACGAAATATTAATTTTGGTTCATTGTACTAGTTTTTACCTAATATTTATGGTTATACAAAAAATCTTTGACTTTACCTATTTTATAGTTTTCAAATTGCACAATTGAATTATAGTGCTATTTTTTTATCGCTCATTTTTAAAGTTATACTGAAAAAAAAATGAAATATTTTCTAAAATAATAAATAAATTTTGCAGTTCTTTTCCTAAACACCTTCTTTTGAGTTTATTGCGTTTATTTATATGCCTAAAAGTTGTTTGCATGGATTAATTTGATTTTTGTTTCTTGAAAAAACTAGTTTCTTGTCATGGTGCTATTTTTTTTACCGCAGCTGTACATACATTAATATAGTTTCTTTTGCAAGTCTTTCTGTTGATTCGCAAGCGAGTTAATTAATATTCACGACATCGCCAACGAACGAAATTCAAGTTGAATTCGCACATGAAGGTACATTTATGTTTTTTCTGTCTGGTTTTCTGCGCGCCTGTTTCACCATTTTACAAAAATTGACTTTAGCAGCCTTTCTAACGTACTATAAGCTTCCTAACAACCAACCAGTTATGCACACAACATCTCCCAACACATGACACATCTCACAAACTACAGCAAAAACATCTGACCCTATTTCTACCACCTATGACTACCTGACGCACCCAACCGCAACACCCCGATCCTCGATAGCTTTCCATCAACGTTCAAAATCATCGCCAACCACCTGATCTGATATTGCATTCTACCAGCGCCGCCAATCAACACCACACACCACACACCTGATCCTCCACACACTACCACGGCCTGACGCAACCAAACATCCGCAACACACCGATCCTCTATAGGCTTCAACCAATCACAACCACACACCTGATCGTCCACACCCTACCACGGTCTGACGCAACCAACCAACCACAACACCCTTCTACCAACACTGCAAATCACAGCCCTAACCCAGACCCTCCATAGCCTTCTACCAACCACGTTCGGCAACCCCTCACAACACAACAAAAATCACCACCACACACCTGAACAAATCTCTACACCCTTCTACAAACACAAATCACCGCACACCACCTGACAACCCCAACCAACCAACCGCAACACCCCTCTTACAAACAACAAATCAACGCCACCACGCGACCGTACCCCAGACTCAAAATGGCACTGATTCCCCATCAAAACCCCTTGTAACCTAGTACACCAAGACCCAACCTGCACCGATTGGTTGTGATTGAAAAAGTGGTTCCCACCCATAGAAAACCCGGTTCGAGGGTACGTCACTCACTACTTCCGAGGGTTGGAGCGAGATGACGCGATGGAACAGCTTTTCGGAGCTTGGCGAGCTTTACAGTTTCAGATAATCATTGCCAGGTGCGTATTTCCCTGATTTTAGTTATTTCGGGCAGAAAAGGCGCAAAGATAATTTAAATTTAGTTTATGCTAGGTACGTAACAGTGCTTCATATCTCTTTTTTCCCATTTTTTTTGTAGTGTAAAATTTCTGAAAGTGTTTGAAGTTAGCTACAAATTGGTAATGTTAAGTTGAAAATATTTTGCATTGGGTATGAGATATTGTCATTCCGAAATGGTTGATGCCATATGGCATTATCGGGGTTCAGCGTATGAATCGACAAAAAAGCATAGTTTTCTATTGTTTACTCTTATGTATGCTGATTTGGTGTTTTTTATGCTTTAGAATGAAACTGCATGAGGCAGTAGAATACCTCAAGCAGCTCATCGAAGAAGATGAAATTACTGAGAGATGGGCCGGTATTTATGTCGAACCGTCAGACCCTGCATATGATTCGGCAGAGGACGATGCCAATGATGATGTAGGCGGTACACTCATGGACTTACATCTCAATCAGGTCAACCTTATGGTGGAAATTGAATTCGAAGGCCAAGCAAGTGACGACACATTGTATGTCATTGAAGATGTGGAGGTTGATGCATGTGCCGGTCCATCTGTAGGCCCTGACAGATTGCCTGTTCCACCACTAACATGGAAATATGTTGGCGCGGATTTTGATGTGCCCGACCATTCAAAAATTCCAACTGTTTCCAAATAAGTGCACAAATGATCAAAAGTGTCCATAAATAAATCATTGTCCATTTTTCCAGCTGCGAATTATGTGCATGTTCAAGCCGACCAAATTTTCGAGAGGTTTTTCGACCAAGAAATTCTGGAAATGATTTGCGCCGAATCAAATGAATATGGCGTACTATGCACTCAAAGAAATCCGGACATTACAGTCGATGAGTTGAAAGTATTCATTGGCAAACTCATTGCTGCTGGATATGGAGCAAATACCATAGACAAACAAAAGTTGTGATTAGAGATGGCAGACTCTGCTACTTTCCAATCACAGTGGTGGACTGTGATTGCTCTTTTTCAATAACTGTGATAAAGAGCAGCTCTACAATCGCAGTGATTTGAATATGCTCTTATATCCAAGACAAAAATAACATATCGAACTAGCCCAATTCACAGAAGATTTTTCATTTATGGTTTTGCTCTTTAGATCTCGCTCGCTCTTTAAAATTCACGCAGTCATATTCAAATCTAGCAAACAGAAGCAACGCGATTAGCACACTCTTAGCATAAGCGAGCAATGATAAGCAGTGTATGTCTCTCTCAGTTGATGAGCATAAAATTATTTTGTTTGCCACGAGACATAGCAGCCAATATCGCATTTGTTACATCATACAATGCTGATTTCATCTCGAAGAACCACATTCTTTCAGTTTTGTATTATTTAATTTCCTCCAAGTTCTTCTAAATACAGAACAGACGACAAAGCAGTAGTAATGAGCAGCAAACACGAACGAGCAGCGACTGTGAAAAATTAAGAGCAGCCACAGTGAAGCATAAGGTTGGCATCATGCCTTCCTGTGACTGAAGCTGACTGCTCTTTCATATCGCAGCTCTTTTTGATTTCAAATCGCACCATGCGACTGCTATTTTTTAATCGCAGTGAAAAAATCACAGACTGTGAAAGAGCTTACCATCCCTAGTTGTGATCACGTGATACTGACCAACACAATGAAATGATTTCGACTGCAATGAACCGCGATCGATTTTGTTGATCGAGCGCTTTATTCATTTTGCTCCAAAGACTGCATGCTATCCGAACGATAAAATGTGGAAGCTTCGATCACACACCGATAAACTATGCAGAAATTTTATGAAAAATTTCCACCCTGAACAGGCGTTTTCATACGATGAATCTATGATTACTTACTTTGGACGGCAGTTTAAGCAGTAAGCAGTTTATCAAAGGAAAGCCTGTTCGTTTCGGGTACAAAGTTTGGTGTTTGAATACATCTGAATGTTATCGTGTTTCATTTGAAGTGTATCATGGACGCTATCCACGCATCAATCCAGCATTGGAAAAAAATTATGGAAAACGCATTGCTCCATTACTGCAGATGATCCACTGTTTACATGAAGAGATTCAGGATCACAGTTATTCCTTTTATTTTGATAATCTCTTCACAGGAATAGCTGCATTGGATTATTTGAAAAAACTTGGTCATAATGGGACCGGCACCAATCGCAAAAACCGTATTCCACAAAATAAAGTCTTGAAAACGAATGATTTTATGAATAAAGCAGTGCGTGGCACGATTTGCAGCGGCACTTTGTCTGATTTAGGCATTTGTGTTACCAAATGGACCGACAATAAGTGCGTTGCTGTGGCATCTACTGTTCATGGTGTTGATCCGATTTCAACTGCTACTCGATTTTCTCGAGTAGAGAGAAAACGGATTCAAGTCGAACGTCCAAATGCGGTAGCTTGCTACAATAAATTCATGGATGGCACCGATCGTATGGATCAGAACATCAGTTATCATCGAATTGGCATACGAAAGAAGAAGTGGTGGTGGGCAATTTTCACTTGGCTCATTGACGTTTCCATACAAAATTCGTGGTTACTACAACGCCGAGCGGGTATGAATAATGTGGCTCAGCTTTGATTTCGTCGAAACATTGCTCAACACTATTGCAATGCTGTTGCTTTAGCTACTGTTGTAAATCGAACCATGAAAAGGGCGCGGCTGCCGGAGGAAGATCAGTACGATCATTTGGACCATATGTCAGTCAACAGTACGAAACGTCGATGCGCATATTCATCATGCAACAGCCAAGTCCGTATCAAGTGCAATAAATGCGATGTTGCACTGTGCGTAGATAAGGATTGCTTCCGAAAGTACCATTACGAAATTTGATTTTCTATTTCCTATTTTTCTGCCATCATTTAAGACTTATTATTATTAATTTGAAAAAAAATCTTAAAAATCAAAAAAAAAATCTTTTTCTTTTTCTTTTTTAACATTTCCATTCTTTTTTAATAAAAAAATAAGGAAAAATCGCTAGTTTGAGTTTGAATATCGATTTTTAAAAAAAGGTTGCAGTTCCTACGCTGTGGAAATTTTTAGAAAATTTTTACAGATTTGTAATCAGCAGCCTAAAATTAGCTAGTATACGAATTTTCATCGAAAAATCGAAAAAAAAGTGCTCACATTATGGGTTAAAAAGGAGCTACATGGAAAAAAGGCCAAAGCATTTTATGAGGACCTAAAGCAAAAAAGCAATAAGGCTTGGACAAATACAAAGCTTGAGTGTATTACCATTTATTTCCAACAAAATTTGCCCTCCCGCTACATGTACATGTATGATGAGGTCACATGCAAAAAAGGTCCAAATGAGCTAATCAGCTTCAGCAAACAAGGATTTACCGTTTTAAGAATACCCCATAAGCAAAAAAAAAACACCTTCCACACTTTGGTTCGAAGGTGTAGTGGGAATTCAATAAAAGTAGCAAACGTTGTCGATTGAAATGCAGTGGAACTTCTAGAAGTCGAACTTAACGCTAGAATACTAGTCGATTCGACGAATAACGATCGGTTTTCTTTGTGGCTCATTCTAACGAAATCACCGATTGAGCTCATATTTTATGTCAACTCAGTTACCAACAAGACGCCCACAAAAATGATTGCGCCGTACCGGTAAGTTCCGCAATTTTCGAAATTCGACTAATAATAAATATTAACTTAACTTTTTTGATGGTGCCATATACCATAATTTCGGAATTTTTGGTTAGTTTATTTTGTGTTTTAGTATTAAAATAGCTATTTCTCGAACACGCTGTACTCAAAAATTGACGGATGACGATTTGGTCCGATATTTGAACGAAAGCGATTCGAGTAGTGGTAATGTTTCAGAAACTGAGGGTAGTGAAAGCGAGGATAATTTGTCGAAAGAAGATGCACAAATAGATCAAGACGAATCATCTGAGGTAATACCTACTCATGTTTCTACCAGGGAATCGGTGATTAAAGAATCAGCTAGCAGTGAAGAAAATGAAACCTCTCAACATACGTTAATAATCCAATTGTCTCAAACTGTCCTGCGTGAAAAAAATAAATATGTGTGGTCGACAATGAGGCCTCGGTCAGCTAGAACTGCAGGGTCTAACATTGTGCGTATGTCACGAGGTCCAACCAGCCAGTGCAGAGGTATGAAAGATCCATTAGTAAGTTTTGAAAGTTTTATTTCTGAAGAAATAATACCAAATGGACAAACGCAGAAATAACCATTAAACAAAAAATGCTCCGTCATTCGGAGCACTCAGCATTTAACTGATAATTATCAAATCAGAGCATTGATTGGTATTTTCGTATTAACTGCTGTTCTCAAAGATAACCATTTATTTACCACGGAGTTATTTGGCGCATCGTATCCAGGTAATAAATATGTTTCAACCATGAGCAAGGACAGATTTGAGTTCTTAGTACAATGTTTGAGATTTGACCACAAAACGTTGAGATCATCCTCTTAAAATAGAGATCGATTTGTGGCTTTGAGAAAAATATGGGATTTTTATGTAGGAAAATGCAAAACCAATTATAACGCTGGTATGTATGTTATAATTGATGAGCAATTATTGGCTTTTAGATGCAGATGTCCTTTTAGGATGCATATAACTAACAAACCCACAAGGTATAGGGTTAAAATTGTTATGGTGTGTGATAATAGCACTAAATATATGATGAATGCTTTGCCTTATATCCGTAAATCCACAAACACAGGCGAACTCCTACTTGGCGAATACTTTATGAAAGAATTATCCCAGCCCATACACGGATCAAAAAGGAATATTACCACCGATAACTATTTCACTTCGGTTCCCTTGGTCAATTTTTATTTTTTGTTAAACTTTTTATTAGTACTTGCAAGACTGTTGATTGTGATCTCAAAAAAATACTGAAATTATGAAACATGTTTCACTTTAAAATAAAAAAAACTACTAGTTTTTTCTTTTATTCTTAAGAGATGTTAAGAAAGCTACTTATTAAAAGTCTAATATACCAATATTATCAAACAATTTGTTTTTGCAAATTGGTGCATTTCAAAAAGGGTTAGTCGAAACGACTAATGATAAGTATTTGAATTCGAAAAATATGATTAGTATATTTAAACAGAAAGCTTAAGAATTTCGAGCTAACATGTTGTCTATATATGAAGTAGTTCAATATATGTACTTTTAAACTTTCCAATTTCCACTTATATACGTACTTTTCATGTATGATTGTTTCAGTTACAGAGCTATGTAAAAATAAAAATTCCACCAATCAAGTTTTCTTTATGAGCAGGTCCTTTAAGTTAAAGAATTCACAGATTCTGTGTCAATTGCAAATAAGCCACTAAATATATTGTCTTCGATATCACCCCACCTTTCAATGAAATCACATACCTAGTGCATTGACGGCTGCTTTTCCTTGTTTTGCAGATATTGTTGGTTCAGAACACAACGAATCTTCATCAGCCTCCCCGTTGTCGTCATTTTTATTATTGTGTCAATGATTTCTGCATCAGTCAGTGTTTCTGTAACAACTACAGCATCATTACATGTCACGCAATTTTCGAAGTCTATATTTTACATGTGATATCTTGGTCTTAGACATAGTTTTTCAAGTTTGCAAATCATTCTTATCCCGTGTAAAACATTGATACTGGATAAATTAATAATTAATATCTTGACGATTTCTTTTGTAAACCTTTTCTTCAATTTTTTTTGGTCCAAAAATTGTAATTTTGTTGCTGTGTTGGCGGTAATGAAATGACCCTTTACTGATTTAAACGACGGTATTATATGCTGTACAGTTATCAACAAATAATAAAATTTTCGTTTTTCTTTTATCATTTTGTCGTCAATTTGTATCCACCAGTTCTGAAATAGTTCAGCAGCCATCGAGGCTTTCTTACTTGCCTCGTAGTCTGAATGAGGACCTTATCTCATTTATTTATTTAAGAAGAATTTGTCTTACAGACTAACATAATCCAATTACAAGACAATAAAAGAAAAAAAATGCAAAAATTAAAGAAAAGAAAAACATAATATAGATTAAACTAATTAGTTAAAAAACATTTAACCTTCTGCTTATGAATGTAGAGTGATTGAGGAAACGGACCAAGTCACAGAGTATTATGGTTTCGAGGGAGTCGCAACATCGGCGAATGGTACAAGGTCTCAGTCCTAGCATATGGAACTGTAAATATGGTGTCAGATCTGGCAGGGCGTTCTGAAGTACGATACTCTAACCAATCAGAGAGGTTAGAGTTTAATTGATGGTGGGGAAGCTGAAACAGAAAACATTCATCTAAAAGGAGTCTGCGGGATTGCAAAGCAGGAAGTTGCAGCAAGGAAAGTCGCTCTTCATATGGCGTATATGGAATTTTAAATTTAAAGATAAGGAAACGAGTGAATTTGTGCTGTACTGATTCAACCATAGAATCTAGATATTGGTAGTGTGGTGACCATACTTGCGTGCAATATTCAAGGATTGGTCTAACGAGGCTAGTGTATAAGTTGATCGAGGAAGAAATGTCAGTAAACATATGAGATTGGCTTAATACGAACCCGGAGACGCGAGAGGCGCGTGCGGTTATAGACACAATATGAGGCTCGAATTTAAGTTTCGGGTCGAAAATCACTCCTAGATCTTTTATTTGAGAATCCGGCGCAAGTGGAATATCATGTGATACGTAGGTGTAATCAATTGGACTGAGCTTTAAGGAGAAGGACATATTGTGACATTTCTGAACATTCATGAAGAGAAAATTAGTTTCACTCCAAGAAACGATCGCATCAAGATCCCTTTGGAGAGCAATACAATCAGAGGAAGAGTCTGAACGAATAACTCGGTAAATTTTTAAGTCATCAGCATACAAAAGACACTGAGATGCTACGACAGTGGGAAGGTCATTTATATAGAGCAAGAAAAGAAGAGAGCCTAGAATTGACCCCTGAGGAACGCCGGAGGTTGGATGGAAGAGAGAAGAATGTGCTCCACATAGGCTAACACGGCAAGAACGAGTACTGATATAGGACTCAAGCCAGGAGAGTAATGGACCATACAGGCCAAAGTGAGCTAGCTTCTGCAATATAACATTTAAGTTGACAGTATCAAATGCCTTACTGAAGTCAGTGTATACTACATCAATTTGAGTACGGCTGTCGAGAGCTTTTGCTACAGTTTGGGTAAGCTCAAGGAGATTCGTGACGGTCGAGCGGTTTGGAACAAATCCATGTTGAAACGGGGACAGCCTACAATTAAGAGCTTCGTATATATTATTGTAGACAATGCGTTCAAGAATTTTGGGAAAACCTCTCATGTCCCGAATACGTTATTAAACATTCTTCCAAATCAGATAATTTTACCGTATGTTTTTTTTTTTAAATTTTTACCCGAAGTAAATTTCGGCATTATTTTATCACCTTTTTTATTATTGCCGACAGAGTGCTAGTTATGTATGACCCACAACCTAGTCATACAACACACCATAGCAACGCACCATTGCATCATGCCACTTCGCAATCTGAACAGAACATGTATCCAGTACTGAAACATGACGAACACATGATAAGCCCATTCGGTAGCGACCACTTGAAAGATAAAGCCATCTGGACCTCTTGACCACAAAGAGAAAATAATAACAGAAATCAAAATAATAATGGAGGACATAGGTATAACGGTGACCGACTTTGGGCCGATTATCAGGGAAATAACGGGTATAGGAATCAGAATAATTACAATGAAAGAAGATATAGAAATCAGAATAATAATCAGGGGTATTACGAAAATGGAAATCAGAATAATTACAATGAAAGAAGATATAGAAATCAGAATAATAATCTGGGGTACTACGAAAATGGAAATCAGAATAATTACAATGAAAGAAGGTATAATAATCAAGGAAATTATGAAAATATGAATAGAAATCAGGGAAACAATGGGTATAGGAATCAATACAACAATAATTACGGCGAAGATCAGTACGGACCAAGCCAGGGAAACAATGGGTATAGGAATCAACACAATAATAATTATAATGAAAATCAAAACAATAATCAAAGGTATAACAATCAGGGAAATAATAACAGGGGCGGAGACCAAAATAGGCCGAACCCGTTCAAACAGAATTCAGGAATATCGAGACAATTTTCACCAGACCCGTTCAAAAATCAAGCAGGCAACCAAGTAGAACCTATGGAGACGAATTTCCAGACATCAGCCTCAGACCTGACAAACCCATAGTTAAATTCGAGATAAATGGGGAGACTATAGAAATTTTAGTAGACACGGGAGCTACTTTATCAAGCATAGATTTTGGGGTATTAAAACATGTGAAAAGAACGAAATTAAATTATCCAATAAGGATAGAAAGTTTAAGGGGGACATTATACTTATATGAGGAATTAGAAACAAATACGCCAAGGGAATTCGGCGATAATCAAAAGATAATATGGAAATTAGCAGACTATTCAAATAAAACATTCGATGCGATTATAGGACAAGATATACTACAGAAATATAGAACAATACTAAATTTGGGAGAGGGATTTATGATAATAAATAAAAAGAAGATATACTTTGAATACGGAAAAAGGCAAAGAAAACAAGAACAGTATGAAATTTCAGAAACACTAGAGAAAGTACACAAAAACTAAATCAGGAAGATAGCGAAGCATTAAAAAAAATACTAAATAAATACAAAGATGTCATATACAAAGAAAATGAAAAGTTAACATGCACGGCGCAGACCAAACACAGAATCATTACGAAAACAGATAGACCGCTATATTCAAAAATATACAGATTCCCCCACACCCACCAAAAAGAGGTTGAGGCACAAACGGATGAAATGTTAAAAAACGGAATAATCAGGAAGTCTAAGTCACCATACAACGCCCCAATATGGATGGTTCCCAAGAAGACAGACAATTCGGGCAAAGAGAAATGGAGGATGGTAATAGATTACAGAAATTTAAATGATGAAACGGTAGAAGACAAATTCCCAATACCGAATATAGACGAAATTTTCGACAAATTAGGCAAGGCGCAATACTTTACGACAGTAGACTTAGCCAAGGGCTTCCACCAAATAGAAGTGTATGAAGAGGATAGACAAAAAACTGCATTTTCAACGCACAAGGGACACTACGAATTCACGAGAATGCCATTCGGCTTAAAGAACGCACCAGCGACATTCCAAAGAATGATGAACGAAGTTCTAGATGAATATATAAATAAAATTTGCGTAGTATACTTAGATGACATATTAATTTTTGCTACATCATTACAAGAGATGGAAGATAATACGAATAAAGTTTTGACAAGATTAAGAGAAAATAATTTAAAAATACAAACAGATAAATGTAAATTTTTCGCAAAGACTACAGAATACTTAGGACACGTACTAACGACAGAAGGAATAGAACCAAATCCAAAGCAGATAGATAAAATAACAGAACTAAAAGTACCTACGACACAGAAACAAATAAAATCATTTTAAAGTAGAGTTTACATTGACAACAGACGCATCAGACAAAGCTATAGGTGCAGTTTTATCTCAATAAGGGCATCCGATAACGTACGCAAGCAGAACACTAAACGAACACGAGAAAAATTACGCGACGATCGAGAAAGAATTATTAGCGATAGTTTGGGCAACGAAATACTTTAGACCCTACTTATATGGAATTAAATTCAAGATACAAACGGATCATAAACCACTGATATATTTAAACAAATCAAAGGAAAACTCTAGATTACAGAGATGGAAATTAAAGCTAAATGAATATAATTTTGAAATAGAATACATCAAAGGAAAAGATAATACAGTTGCAGACTTTTTGAGCAGAATTGATACAAATACAGCAGAAATAAACTTACAAGATAATGAAAGCGTAGAAGGAACAATACATATCAATTACGAAGAAGATAGGAATGATCATATATCAATAAAAGATGGAATAGTTAACATATACAAGATACTGATAATAATATTGGAAAATAAAGAAAAAGAATACGAAGAGGTAAATAAAAAAAGAAAAATCTACATAAATACAAGAGAAAAGGAAGAGAAAGTAACGGAAATATTAAAGAAATACATACCAAACAAAGGAATAGTAGGAATATATTGTGAAACATCAGACCATGAATGGAATAAATATCAATCGCGGATATTGAAGCTATTCTCGGGATTAAAGTTTATAAAATGTAACTATTTAGCAAGAGAAATGAAAACTGAAGAGGAATGCCTCGACGAGATAAAAATAATACACGAAGAAGGTAATCACAATGGGATACAAGAAAATTTTATGGAAATGAGAAACAAAATATACTATACAAACCTACATAAAGTAATCAATAAATATGTAAATAATTGCGATATATGTAACCAAGTAAACTATGACAGAAATCCAGTAAAACCTAAATTTCAATTAACAGAAACTCCAAACGATACTAATGAAATAATACATATGAACATATTCATAATAAAAGGGAAATATTTTTTGACAACGATAAATAAATTTTCAAAAGATTTATATACAAAAGAAATAATGGATAAAACCCAATAACAATTATAAAGGCAATTAGAGAAAGGAACGCATCTTTCGGAAAACCAGTAAAGATGATCGCGGATAACGAGTTTAATATAGTGAATTTAAAAGAATTTTTTAAGCAGGAAGAAATAGAAATACACTTTATAGGACCTAGATCACATAACGGAAATGCAGACATGAATAGATGCCATAGCTCTTTATTAGAACACATCAGAACACTAACGCTTATAAATAAAAATATAGATATAGTAACAATGGTTTTAAAGGGAACAGAATACTACAATAACTCAATACATAGTACCACAGAACAGAAACCAATAGATGTCGATAAGGAAGCAATTAGGAAAATTTTATTAGAGAAAAAGGAAAAATGGATCAAAAAAGCAAATGAAAACAGAGAAAACATGCAAGAAATAGAAAAAGAAGAGATATATATAAAAAATTACAAGAATACGAGGGGAAAACAATATCCAAAATTTAGTAAAGTAAAAATTAGAAGAGGAGACAAGGGTGAAATAATACCAGTAATACCTTATAATAGATACAACAATGAAAAAATAGACCCAACTAGGATAAAAAGAGAAAAGAAAGAAATTAAATAGAAAATCTTTGTTTCAGATGAACAACATGAAAATTACGCTAATAATATTAACAATAATAATGAGTCTAAAAGGGATTAAAAGTGAATTAAGCATAGAAAAAGTCGAATCGAGTTCAGGAATATTAATGGTAAAAACAGATCCAAGTTATTTAATCGAGAGCTACACAAGAATATATCACAAAATAAATTTGAAAAACTATGAAAATGCGATAGAAAAAATCACACAGAGTCAATTAATAGATGATTATAAAAAGGGAATAATAAATACAATCAAAGTAGAATTAAAAATGTTAAAAAGCAAGAGCAAGTATATATAAATTTTTATTTGGTGTAATAGATAACAACGATTATGAAGAAATAATGGGACATTTAGAAGTCATTGATAAAATTAATCACGCAGTCATTGAAACATTAAATAAACAAATTAAAGTAAATGAAGTTTTTGAAAAGAATTTAAAGCAAATAGTAGAACAAACTAATAAAATTAACGAAAATTTTGCATTAATAGAAAAATCATTAGATACAGAAAGAAAAATTACAAATAAACAAATAACGTCAATATTACTATCAAACCAACTAAATCATATACAAGACGAAATAGAAAAAATTACAGATAACGTAAATTCAGCAAAAACCGGAATAATGGTAAGATCTTTACTTTCTGAAGATGAAATAACCTAAATATCGACCAATTAAAAGACATAACAATAAATGTAATAACAAAAAACGAAGAAATAATTATTGTAATGAATATACCGAAACTAACAGAACCAATACCAACTTATTATGTACGTCAGATACCAAACGCCAAAAATGAAACATTAGATATCAAAATAAATAAAGCAATCTACCATGAATCGGAATATTACGAATACGCGAAAAAGTTAAATGAAGTAAACAATAAAATCGAATGTAAAAAATCAAATTGTATAATCAAATATAACAACAGTAACGTAGAAGAAATCGAAAAAGGCATGGTACTAGCAATCAATATAAGAGAAAAATTTGACCATAACTGTAACGAAAAAATATACAACATAGTGAAGACCCCAAACCACCGTGCGGGTAAAACGCTGTCTTGCACAAATTGATGATGCTACGTTCGCCACTTCACGCAACCAAGCCAATTATTGAATTATATTGTTGTTTTGAATCATATTGTTATTAAGGTCAATATCTTGTTATTAATGAATTGTAGCGTTAGTAGTGAATTATATTGCTACTATTGAATTATACAAATGTAGAGGAGATGTAGGATGTAAGGATCGTAGATTAGATAGCTAAGCAGTAGTAGTAGTTTCTATGATGAGTCAGCAACAGCTAAATGCATCACCGTCAACGACACAGACACTGCGGATAAGTTGCCCACGATCACAACAACAACAACGCTCATCCAATCGTCGCAACAGATCCCAAATCAAGGCCCCGCCCGGTCTACGATGCGCCCCAATGGAGTCCCGTATGCGCCAGTGAAACCCACAACCATTGGCACTGGCAATTCGCCATGGCTGGCGGCAGCCGCGAGTTTTTCGCCGGACAGGCGGCAATCCGAAATCCCCTCACATCGAGACACAACGTCTGACCCCTGACGAAACCAGTTGAAAAGCTTTTGAAAGCTGCTGGGGTCAACTGTCCAGGTGAGTGGTCGTCGACCTACGAACCGAACGGGACTGGGTTTGGTTTAAATAGATTGCGGGAGCAGCTGACGAGGCTTTTGGGTTTTCACTTCGATCGCTGGTGGAAGCGTGTGGATTTGATCTTGAGTGTGCGGAGCAAGTACGAGGACGAGAATTGGACGGCAGCTCGAGCGTGAATTGGCTGGACGTCGAGGACTTGGAGGATCGTTTTTCGTTTGGACGCCGGTGTGTGGTGTAAGCTGCGGGTTTGAGGTTGACGGCGATCTGGTGGTTCGGGTGGAGGACAACGCGCTGAAGGAGAATTCGGAGGAATAGCATAAGAAGGAAAAATTGTAAGTAGATTTAGTGTAGATAGTGAGTAGTAGGGTTTAGTTAGGTTTTTTTCATTCAAAATAAATTGTGCTGAATTTAAATTGAATTGGTGGTTTGTGAAGTGGCGAGGCGGAAATCGCGTTCCTGGCGGTGTTTTGTGCTCCCCTATCGATCGGTGGCTTTGGGTCACCGTGAATCCAATTCCCGTTTCGGGATTCGCGGACAGGGCAGTCCCGGCGCGGAAACGGGTGGCGCCCTTTCTTTTTAAATTACATATTCCCACACCCCTCTTCGCGGGTGAAGCCGGGTGGGATTGCCCGAACCGTGACTGGGATCGGCTACGGTGTAGTGCGGACGTTACGAAAATTATAGACGTAACATGTTGATAAATAACGTAAGATTTGAGAATAATATAAAAGAATTTAAACAGATACTGGCATTAGAACCAATGATTGAAACGACAAATTACACAAAACTAATTAAAATAGAAAATATCAAATACGAAAATATTAAGAATTTTGAACATATTAATGAACTAAAATATCAACATAAAATAAATTCATATGCAATGGGAGGAACACTCACATGTATAGCAATTATTATAATAATCATAGTAGTAGCATACCTATATTATAGAAAGAAAGGTATGGAAATAATAATCAATAATAATAAGGATAAAACTGCATGCGCGATACCACAACCGAGGACGGTACATCACAATCTAAGGGGGGAGGAGTTATGTATGACCCACAACCTAGTCATACAACACACCATAGCAACGCACCATTGCATCATGCCACTTCGCAATCTCAACAGAACATGTATCCAGTACTGAAACATGACGAACACATGATAAGCCCATTCGGTAGCGACCACTTGAAAGATAAGGCCATCTGGACCTCTTGACCACAAATAGCATACAACGGAAGTGTACTGATAAACAATACGTTATCACATCATACCAGTCAGTACCAGCCAAGTTGCACCCGATACCATGCAGTATCATCTAGTATTTAAGCCACTCCAAATTTAGGAGCATTGTCACTTACTTATATGAATTAAACGAATTAATAGCATAGTAAAAATAAGATCTTTTATTTTTATTCATCGTTACGGCCCACAACGTAACATGCTTACTGTTAATCCGAGTTGAGCAGCCAAGTGTTTTTTCTTCACACAGTTTCTAACCGCGCTAAACACATGAAATTTTTCACGAATTTTTAAAGTTTTCAACTTTCGTTTGGTACTTATATTCTTAATTTTAATTTCAGCGAGATGAAAACTATTGGCTCTTGGTAAGAATCAAAATTAGTAATGAATGTTATTATTCTTCCTTGCTATTTAATGGCAAGTTACTGGTAGTCAAAAACTAACGAATAAACAAACGTTTGGTACTAAGATGCAGATAACTGTGCAATACAAAAATTCATCTAATTAAGGAATTGATATCGCACATAAAACGTAAATGAATGCATATCGGTGCAGGCACCATATTTTTTTGGAATTGGCCATCGGCAGTAAGGGGCAAAATTATCACTTCGAGTTAGATAGTCTAACGGAACGAGAAATTTGACTTACAAAGGCTGTAAAGTCTGAGATGGTCGACTCGGTGGACACTCTGAACAATAATGGAAAAAGCTAAAGACATTCAACTAGTCGGTACTCTATAAATTCACCATAGACTATGCTTTGCCATTTTATCTTCATATGGTAATTGAGCCATCGTCAAGGGAGAGTGCACGAAACGATACGAAACCTACACGTAAACTGTCATTGGGGTAGAGCGCACAAGGTGCTAGCCGGCTGAAGAGGAGAGCCATCAACCATCCTTACGAAGAGGAGCCCCATCCCCGCTGGCACTAACAAGGAGCACCATTCTTAACTCAAAGGTTCCTGGTTCGGTTGCCAAATTAGCCAACACTTACCGCCGCTTAAACACAAAACATTAATCACAAAAGTCCAAAACACTAAACAAGCATAAATGCCAACTTTTTCTTTAAAATGCAGGCAAGTCTTCGCACTCCTTAATTCAGTACTTCATATTTACTCCACGAGCTTTACTCTTTGAACTAAACACTGATAATGACGAGCCGATTCTAGGTGCAAGGATCACCTGTCAAGATCAGGCAAGTCCTGCATGCATCGCGTATGTGTGCAACATGAAATGTGAAATGCCATGCAAAACCGGTTCGCTATATTTGCACCAGCAAAGCAACCAAGCCGGCTTATTGTTTAGATTTTCTTCTGCAAAGACGCTATTTGCAAATTTTGCAAATGTGAGACAAGGATTTATCTTGGAAATCATATTTAGTTCGAGCTATAGTGTCTAAATAATTCGAGCTATAGAATTTTTTTGTATCTCAATGGTAGAGAATGACGATTTCCTTTGCCTTCGGGAGGATTTTGGAATAACGAGTTTCAAGTTATTGAGGTTCCACTGTGTCTCCAAAACAAGTACTTCTATACAAAAGGATCCAAGTTTTTTTTTTATAGAAAATTTTCTAAGCTAACAACTTTTCTGTAAAAGTGACCGTTTGGCAGACATTCACAAAAAATTTTGTTTGCCTCTTTTGACCCCACTTAAATTTTATTAGTGGCTCATGGATCGATTAACTGTACACTAAAATCTAGTTTTCGGGCATTTTTTCGAAGCTTAAGTTTTCTATGTCTAATATGACTGGAGTTGTTTTTTACTTATAAACAGGAGTTACATCTTCAACAAAATGTTTAAATGATACCTGATATGTCCTTGAAATTTTCACGTGTTGAATACGATGAAAAATTTGATTTTACAGATAAAGTTTTGGTTTGAAATTTGTTAAATTTGAAAGCATAAGCGATGTTTTTCGAATGCTGTTTAATTTATTCGCAAACAAGGTTGCATAAATCCATGAATTAAACTATTTGAGTAACTTGCTTTGGTTGATAAGGTTGATAATATCGCTAATTCCTGGGATTTTAGTTACAGGTATTTATCTTGTGTTCAACTTACTTTCTCTGGAATATTGACATTGACATACATATTTATGCTTCTTAAAATATTTTCCTTGGAGTTTGAAATTTTGATACGATTATTAACTTTAACAGTACATTATTAAATTTATCCTTACATTGACTTTAAAATAAATTTGATGAAATTTATCCGTTGTTCAATTTATTATATTTTTTATCTTCGATTAGTATTACGGTTATTAGCAGTTGCGAATATTACGTCCTTTATGTAGCTTCGACTGAGCTATGCTTTCGCTTTTTGTCAACAGTGACTTCTTGGAAATATAGTTATAGATTTGTAGGGTGAAGTTCTCCCAACTATGTTGGTAGTTCCCCTCTACATATCCTTATAATCTGCCGGTCAATTTTAGAAGTGGTTGAACGGTTTAAAAAATTTCATAAGATTGGATCATTATTTAGTAGTAAATAATCGTCCCCGTTTATTATTGTAGGAGGTTGTTGCTGCTTGTTTGTAGACATGGGTAAAACAGTGCTGTATCTTGATTCAGTACTTGGTAGCATTTGTGCTGGCAACTTTCGAAAGCTTGATTGACACACGACACAATAAAAATCAAAATATCAGTCTCAAAGTGTGTGATACTTCAATGAGCTGTGATGATATAGCATATACGGGATGTAGCGCAGCACACACGAGGCACTGTGTCAGTGCTATATTCTTTGGTACCTCCAGTTTAGGTGGTTCTATTTGTGCGGTTTTGATTGATCGGTAAAATTTCCTACTGTTGCTTTCTTATAAGGACACTTCGAAAGTTTTATGAGATGTAATCTCAGTCCCATGAAATCACGAAACAAAAAACATCGGTCATCGATGTGTTGAACATATCCTGTTTTAGAGCGCGAGAATTCCCTGTGTGCGATTGATTGCATTTATGTTCTGCAGCAAACAGTCTTCTAATATGGATTTTTGAATCAGTGTGCTGAAACACTAAACATGGTGCACTTGTGTGTTTCATTTAAAAAATAAACAGTCATTGTTTGTATTTTTTTGTTGGAAATATTGTTAAAGGTTTGTAGGGTAAAGTTCTTCCAACTATGTTGGTAGTTCGCCTCTACACATCCTTACAATTTATTGATCAATATTGAAAGTGAATGCATTTTTCGGAATATACCATTAGATTGAATCTTTAGTTAGTAGTCTTAAGTCAATTATTCCTTCTTCGTTTAGTAAATAGTTTATTATTTTGTAGCAAGTTGTGCACGTGTTTAGATCCATTTTTGAGAATTTTCAACAGTTTACGCTGCATGTTTGCTTCATTTAGAAAATAACAGCCATTTATTATAATACGGTGTTTTTCAGCTTGCTGGCAGTCCATATTTATGCGTTTCAAATGATTTTGGCAATAAGCTTCACATTACTGACTGTATTCCAAAAAAATCCATTAAAAGTTTCATTTTGTGAGAAACTGATAACAGGTTTTATTCACTGGTAGACTTTGATTTGCTTGATCAGTTCTCGTAATTACGGCGGCAGTTGCTTTCGATGGTAGTATTTTTCGAAAGATGCAACCATGACCGACTTGTTGTTAACGAGAAGGATTTTGTTATATGATTTATGATATATGAAGACACAGTCTTTCCGACGAATTACGCAACAAGCATCCGTTCCAATTCAGCTGAATTCATTTTGAGAATTGTCTTTTTGACTTCATTACTCTTTATTTCTAAATAGTAAGAATCGTGCTTATATTCTTTATTTTATCGAAAGTCATTATTCGCCATTATAGCACAGCAGAGGTAATCATATGACACATTTGGTCATGCTCGCAATCGAAAGTTGCCATTTCACTGTACTGAAAAGTCACTTCAGTTACTCGCTGATTTGAAAATATGGTGTTTTGAAGTTTGAAACAGTAGTGTCAGAATGTTTTCGCGGAGTTCTGTTTTAGATCTTCTTACATTGATTGGACACAAGTTATTTTTCATAGAATAGTTATTTAAGAACTTTAACGAAATGCGTAAATTTTTATAGCCATATAAAGTATCCTTTTATCCAAAAAAGTCGTAACTGTTCACCATTATTAATTTGTCCGTTTCAACAATTTTCAGCTTATTTTCTATTATTTTCTTTTCCTTACATTTAAACATGAAACTTCCATATATTTATATCGTCTGTCTCTTTGCTTTCACAATTTAGTAGTATCTTTGCCATCGAAGTTACACATTTCTGCAACACTTACTACATAAAGCTATTTTTAGATAGATGAATCATTAAAATCAAGCTCAATTTCAAACAAAACAAGCAAGACATTGTTGCAAATTTATCGATGATTTCAAAAAATACATACATGTTCGTAATTATTTAATTTTGTTTTCTTCACATTTTTTTATTTGGAAAATTGAGTTACAAACACTAAATAAGTAAAAAAATGATTTTTCGTTGGTTTAGACTTTGGATTCAGTCTTTTATTATCAATTTCTGTTCGGCAATTCATAGTAATATGTTTACGTGAAGTGTTAATATACAATATAGCATTGTAATTATTTAAATTATTTATACTATAAAAACAATTCGAAAATAAATAACTTTAGAGTTTTCTCATTACTCCAGGAATATAAGTGTAACATTAGCTTGAATTTTAACATAATACCTTTTTGTTGTCTTACATGATTAGAGAAAGAGCGAAAAATCTAATGAAAATAATGTTAAAAATGATATTTACGCTATCTTACTATTGACGTCTAGATTCCAGAGTATTGTTTGTAAGACCACAGTTTGTATTAAGCATGGAGAGAGCTTCTAATTCAACAGTAGTCAACTCAAGTACAATAGAATCTCGATAATCCGAGCTTCGATCATTTGAGTTTCCGTATTAACCGGGGTGAATTTTCACAAATAAAAGTATTTTAATGTCTTTTAATTTTTTTTTTGTTTTTATGAAAGTAGTTTACAATTTCAAATTTCTTTCATTTGAATACGTTATGAAACCTTCTTTGTTTTTATAAAAATAAATTATTTAAAATATACGTTGAAGTAAACATGACTAAATCAGCCTATAGAGACGTACATGACGCGGGAAATTGCACCTCAATAGGTTTCTCACGGCTCGCCGTATTATTCAAGTTTTTCGCTATCCGAAGTCTGCTCGGCCTTATTACTTCCACTTTCTAAATAATCACTGCTTTTTTATCAATCATATTTAACAATTTCCAAACCAAAGATATTTTCAATTCATAATTTATTCATTTCTGCCGATACGGTATGCAATATTTTACGATACTAAATAATGTTTTGTGAAAAAGTGCAAACATAAGTCTAACGACGCCTATTGGTTCAATGTTGCCTTTCAACCACATCAGGTATGGTATGTGCATTTCATTAAAATATCGAAAAAAATCGTGGGCTCGTATAGTGAAGCTTTGCTACTAAATCAATAAAAAAATACGAAATGACGTATATTTCTTTGACGTCGAACAATAATAACCTGAATCAAAAACGTTTACTCATAACAATGGATAATAACAAAATTCGGAAACCTTATTTGACACTACGAAGTTCAAAGGATAAAATTATGACATGTACCATCTTATTATCGTATGCACCATCTTATAGCCTTAGAGCACGTCTAATGCACAAATTCTTCATTGAAATCCGTAGAGTATGATTTTAGTATGGGTATTTAGTTAGCATGGAATTAAGAACTATTATATTAGGCGTGTGTTGATTGTTTAAAGTCAATCGATACTGCGTTGAAGTTGTTACATTATACAATCATATTCAAATGCGTTACAATAAGTTTCCTATATTTTTTTCCATTGTTTAACCCATTTAGAAACCATTGCACAAATCATGCGACTAACTGATTTAAATTATCACTCATTAGGCCCCGTGATGCGACCCTTGAATAGCTTTTCACGTAATGGAAAAGTCCTACCATAAATAACTTCCCAGTATATACTTATCTGCACACACATTGTATCAAAGTCAAATGGAATAGATAAAAAACGAAGCTGTTGTTTCCTTAGACGGAATATTTATTAGTTTATTTTTGTATATACGTTTTTGAAGCACTAGTTGTGCCTTTCTTCAGTACACTTGTTATTTGACCACATTTGATTTGGTACAAGCCAAAAATACTTCAGAAGTCAAGCAGTTAAGAAGCAAAATTTATCAATATGAGCTTCAAAATGAATTACCTAATTATGTTTCATTATATTTTTGAAGTTAGTTTCGTTATTTGTCAGAGTTTTTTCAGTTTTATCATTAAAAAATCGTTTACAGAATATTAAAAATTATTGTCGTTTATAGTTTAGCTACAAATCTTTTGAATAGCCTGTTTTTCATTAACTCATTTTTTTCGTTATTTTGTTCCATTTTGAATTTGAGCCACTGTAGATATGTATTAAAAACAACATTAAAAAGAGTTGTACTCCAAATAATAACAAAGATCCTGACTCTCTACAGTTTGCAGAATGAGTTAAGAATAATCGTAAGATCTCCATATTCATTGTAAATAATTATTGTTTATTGTTTTGTAGGAAGAATTTATGCAAATTTAAAAACAAACAAATAAGCTACAAGGTGCGACCCTTGAAGTCCACAGGGTCAACTTCCCAGTGATATTTACACAGATATTAAAAATATTAATCAAAAAAAAAATGAAAATTATGCTATTTTAAATAAGAATAATAAGACGTACTGCGATGAGTAATTGGAATGAGTTAATATCAATGGTATCATCTACGGAAGCGTCCACTGATTACGTAAGGATTTTCTGGATGGGATGAGGGAAGTGGATTGGTTTGATTGAATATTCACAAGGATCCATCGCGGGGGAAAAGGTTACAAAGCCTTTTCTAGGTTATTTGTTATTTTCATATCGATGCTTGCAAGACAAAAAAAGCGCTAGCAAAAATGAATGCAGTTTTTGTTATTACGCCCACTGAAGAGATTTTCTCGCGTGGTGGCCATTTTGAATAGTTGTGTTCAAAATTGGAATGACTTCGACATAATCACAGATTTATATTCTTTCAGGAAACTAATAATTATTTTTGAAGTGAAACTTCTTTGCGCTCGGTAGAGTAAGTTCGTTTCATGGGAATGGCTATGTAACGAAAACGTGCAACGCTATCCTCTCTACCGCCACGCAGTTGAGTTGGTAGTGAGGATCGCTTGAGCTGCGAGCGCTTCAATGCAACGTTTCGTTACAGGCATCTCGCGCATATAGCCCTATGTGTATGAATGTGTTTGAGTGGATATGTGCCTGTAGTCGAAGCGACGCCACAAAACTCTACTCCTCAGTTAGGCCAGCGGCCACATTGTATACAGCGGTATACTTTTTTTGGGAAACATGTTTGTGAAAATTCAATTGAAAAGAATTTCAAATTTAATTTTCTACACAAAAATTATATTATATACTGTAAATAAATAATATAACTTTACATAATTTTATACTATAAAATCGAGTGGTGACTAACCGATATCATAGTAAACGTTATAAAATAATATAACCTAAACACATATTCCAATACAGTCTATAGTGTGCGCGCGGTGTGTTTGGAATTTAATTTGATATACAGTGCAGTCGCGCTAACGTAAACACCGGCTCGCGTGAACACCGGATAACATGAACATATTTCCAAAATTCACCTTCTTGTAACGTAAACTCGCACGCAGTAACGTGAAAGATATCATAAATGCTAGAAATTCGTAGAATGTGGGCTATGTTTTTCACTTTTCTAGTTATTCAGTGAGTGCGTGGTTGTGTTTTACCTAATTTTGATTATAAAAATGTCCAAAAAAGTCAAGAGTTTGACACTAACAGAGAAGAGCCGTCTTCTTGACGATTTCCCTGCTGAAGCTCGAGTTGCAGATCTAGCAACGAAATATCGCATAGCCAAAGGGACTGTTTGTGCCATAAAGAGAAAAAAGGAAAACATCTTGAAAATGGTAAGAAATACTTATTCAGGACCAGGAAAAAGAAGAACTTTAAAAAAAGCTGAGTTGCTAGTAATGGAAAAACTGTTGTATCATTGGTTTTTGGAACACAGTAATAAAAATTGCCCAATAAACGGTGATATAATAAAATAAAAGGCCTGGCAATTACATAAAGCTTTGAAAGAAACTGACACCTCCGTAGATGCAAGTGAGGATTGGTTACAAAGATACGGCATACGTTTTTTCCTTAATATGTAAAGAAGTTTCAAAAAAAGGAGTATTCCAATAAAAGCCATTCTCCTCTTGGATAACACTCCAGCTCATCCACCCGAAAGTGAGTTAAAGACAACAGATGGAAGCATTTCAACAATATTCATGCCACCAAATGACACACCCTTGATCCAACCAATGGATCACAATGCTATAAGGTTAACAAAACTTTTCTACAGGAAAAATCTTTCGTCAACAATATTGCCAAAAGGTGGTAACGTTGAAGAGATTTTGAAAAATCTGACTATTAAGGATGCTATTTTGAACCTCGCCCGCGCATGGAATCAGGTTGACACGAAAACTATTAATAAATGCTGGAATCCGTTACTCAGAGATTTGGAAGATGTAGCTGTTGAGGATGATGATGATTTGTCCCTAAATATTCTAAGGGATCGTATGTTGGTTAATGATGAGATACCGGCTCCCGTAACAGAAACTATTCAGCTACTTGAAGTTTTATATCCAGCAGTATGTTGAATTGCTTATTACATATTATGCCTTTGAATTGAATTATAATATGTATGCATAATTTATTTTAAGGATTCTTTCAACATTGACGATATTAAGAAATGGAACACTGATGACCCAGTAGAGGATACAAATCAAGTAGAAATTTGCGAAGAAAATGATTCAGAAGCCCAAATATTAATAGAAGAAGAAAAGACAAATATTAATGCAAAGAAAACGATTGAAATTTTCAACAAAGCTATCGACGGGGCAGAAAGTGACTCAGTTTGTTTTAACCAAATAATAGTGTTAAAAACATTAAGGCAATGATGGGTAGTTAAAAGTTTGGAGAACATACAGCGGCAGACTAAAACTTCGAGCTTTTTTACTTAATTGATACATATATCTATGTACATATCTATATTACCCACCAAATTGTTTTATATATAATAAAAATTTAATGTGATATAAAGTCAAATTTTCAAATTATTGGACGCTTTTGTACTGCAGTATCAATAAACATAGTATATATATATATATATATATATATATATATATATATATATATATATATATATATATATATTCGGCTAACGTAATTGTCAATTCGTAATTGTCAATTCGGCTAACGTAATTGTCAATGTGGGACCCCCGAGAATGTGAACAACCCCGTAAGTGTGAACTGCCCCGGTTTTATCTTGTGTACGTTATCGCGACTGCACTGTATTTGTGATCATCATGCGAAAACATCAACAGAGAGATCGAGAATACACTGTCAGCAAAAATCTCAGCAAGCCCAAGCTAGACCGCCGCCAAAAACCGGTGCACAACGAGTGCGTGAGTACAGAGCGCATTAAAAGGCAATGAAAGCAGCAGCTGTTATTGTTGGTCATCCTACGTCACAAATATTGGGAGACATAGTTCAGGTTGCAAGCTCTTCCAGTGAATTGCAGTTCGAAGTTGACCACACAATCACTTCAATACCATGTGAACCATATACTAACTTTAATGCACACAAAAGTGCTCATAAACAGTTTGAAAAACAATTTATAAAAAGTTAATAATCCGTTTGGTTCAGCATGTTCAATTTGTGACACATTATGGTTTAAAAATGATATTACATCTTTTTCTCACGAACAAGAAGAAATCATTTGCAATGCTTTTCCAAAAAATAACGACAATGCCATAAATGCTTGTAAATACTGGATTTAATTTTAGAACGTCTCATTTCACCTCGCATACCATTCATGCAAATACGAAGTTCACGGTCAATTTGGCATTTTTGGACAAATAATAAACGTTCCTGTGTCGGTGAATAACATGGTTAATTCTTTTCCAAGAATCATAGATGATGATCAGTGTGTTGGTGTACACATCACAAGACAGAAGATACATAAGTCGAGCTATCTAATGGGACTTGTAAACAAGCGAAACATTA